>PVJO010014963.1:0-46367 GCA_004026905.1 Hystrix cristata
GTTGGTATATGTATCTGACACATCTTAATTCCTTTCTTCATCCCCCCCTCCCTCCTTTTCTCTCCTCTCCCCTTATCGATCCCCTTTCCGTTTGAGAAAGATCTAGCCCCTATTTCCTGTTAGCTATCATTTATTTTGCTCTTTATTTATAATTGGGGTTTTTCATATAAGAGAAACTATTGCCATATTTAAGCTTGTGTGTCTGATTTATATATTTATTGAAATGATCAGATGGCTTTTCTTAAGTCTTAATATTAATGTGAAATATTACATCGATTGATATTAAGTGTTGAAACAACTTTGCACTTCTGAGCAAAACCCAATTTGGTCATGATGTGTTATCAATTTCATTTATTGCTTGATTTGATATGCTAATATTTTAACACAGTTTTCATGGATTTTAAATTTATATTATTCACATGCTGTATTTTCTTTTTGTGTAATGTCTTTGGGTTTGGTGTTAAGGTAAAGCTAGTGATGAAAATTATTTTGGATGTGTTCTCTTATTTTATGGAAATGATTGTGCAAAGTTTGTGTCATTTCTTTAAGGAAATTACTCTCTCTCTCTCTTTTTTTTTTTTGGCAGTTTTCTAACTTTATTTGAAAGTTAGTTCTCACCCACCTTCACTGTCTGGAGAATTCTGAATGTGGAAACAGGGACATAGATTATCAAAGTACTGTATAGAGCGTGTTTGGTGAATCTTCATCCTCATTACATTTTCTGGACAACATACACAGACATGATATGGGACATTCCTTATTCCTTTGGCCCAGGTAGCTTTGTTGAGCTTGGTATCAGCGCTCGTATCCAGACTCCCCATCACTGTGGTTAAGTTCCTGTTCTCCTTAAGTGCTTGAAGGGTGCACTTCTTGAAAGACACTCCACGGATATGCCCGTGAATGTTGATGGTGTACTCTTAGGTCACCACCTCGGCTGAGGGCAGAAGGGACCTTCGTCTCCCCACCCTTCTTTTCTGGAGCCATTCTGAATATTTTTTAGAGTTGGCCGGTAAAACAATATGGAACATGAATTTTTTTGTTATTAAATCTTTAGTGGCTATGAGATTATTCTGGTTATCTAATTTTCCTTGAATGACTTTTGGTAGTGTTTTTCAAAGAATTCAGGCTATTTATATGTTTTAATTTACGAGATTAATACTTATAGTAATTCCTTATCACTTTATTGTTTGTGCTGTCCATAGGTATGTACTCCTTGCATTCTAATTTTGAGAAATTGTACCCCCACACTTTTTTTATTGGCTAGTCTTTCATCATGGTTATACATTTTATTAATCTTTTCAACAAGTCACTCTGGTTTCATTGCTTTTTATTTTTTAATTGAATTTCATTTATTTGTGCTCAAAAGAGAAATGAACAACTTAAGAGGAAAGAAAGAATCTACTACGTTTACCAAACACATAATATGGTCATTACTTTTCCTTCATTTCCAAAATTCCAAAGTTTCCCTCTGGTAAATTTCCCTTCAGCCTGAAGAACTATCTTTTGCATTTGTGTTAGAATAGAATTGTTGGTTCTGCATCTGGATCTTCATAAAATCTCCTTGAGAAAATTTATTTTATCTTGATTTTGAAGGGTCTGTTCACTGGATATAGAATTCTAGGCTGACAGTTCTCTTCCAACACTAAAAAGATCTATTATCTTCTGGATTTGAACGTTTTGGATGAGAAATGCATCTTCAGGATGCATCAAGACTTTATTTTTTTTTTTAAGACTTTATTTTTTTAAAGACTGAGATGCTTAGGAGTTGAGGGGTATAGCTGGGTGGTAGCACTCTTTCTGGTCATGCTCAAGGCCCTGAGTTTGGTCCCGACTGCTAGAGAAAGAAAAAGATGCCAAAGGCTGCAAAATTTAGGATTCTCTTTTGAGAAGCTGAGAGCCAGTGCCTTCTGACAAAGATTCTTTGTGTAGTGAAACTTTAATTAAGCTTCTGAACATTTTCCTAGACCTATGTGTGTACCTGCTTGTAAAATCCAGCTTTAGCAAAGAACCCTGCTAAGTCTGGTTAGCAAGAACCCTCTTCCTCACCCTCAATGCCTGATCGCCCTCCCTGTCTGATCAGACTTCTCATCCTCCACCGTCCCTGGGGTAATGTCTGAGGATCCTGGCCAGGTTTTCGTAAGAATGCTATTCATTTGGTTTAGCCAGAATATGCTTAACCCCTGATGTGTCCTCATTTCCACCCACTGATACCCACCATGCTCTTTGGTGATAAATTCCCACTTGTGGAGTTGAGTCCAATCTCTCTCCCAGGGCAAACTCCTACCACTGTGGTGTTCCCTATACCTCTCATCATGGTCCCTAATACAAGTTTTTACTGTGCTTTAAGAAATATCATTGAATAATTTTTTATCTTTAGCATCTCTTAAATTTTTCCTCTTGGGTGCTTATACCACCTCACTCCAGTCCAAGCCTTGCTTGAATTGCCCAGCTTCCAGGTGTTCCTATTTTAGTTTCCCCTACCAGAACGATGGTTTCCTTTGCATTTCTTCCTAACTCCATACAACTGGGGCTGCCCTCAGTACAATACACAAGAGAGAAGAGAGAGGGGAAATTGAACAGGGATTTTGTTACAGACTTTGAACCACAAACACACTTTTTCTCATTTTCTCCACATAACCATTGTTGCTGCAAAGCCAGGGTAGCTCCGTCTTGGGACAAGTCTGGGAGAGAGAAAAGAGAGACGCAGAGAAGACCAGAAACAAATTCAGTTATTTCTCACATGCCTCTGCCTTCAGGAAACTCCTTTTCTCAGTCCTCCGGCTAAAACAAGAATGTTTCTTTTAGAGTTTTTGCTGCCAGAATCACTGTGAAGTTCCATAATTCACTGCCCTGGGTCAAAAGGGAAAAAGGAAAAAGCAAAACAAGGAAGTCAACACTTCCCTGGTTGTTAAGTTTTAATATTTTACTTTTCAAAACTGTCAGCTACTTGCTTTTTGTATTCTCATCCAGGTTCTTCATTCCAAGCAGTAGGAGAAAGGCTGCACAGTGAGCTTGTTCCATCTTTGCAGGCACTAGTAGTTCTAAAGTGATTTTAAAGGTGAAAAAAAAAAACAAAAACAAAAAACAAAAACCAGAAAACATAGCTAAAGATGGTAAACTCGTGGGAGGTGATGGAAGTAGTGGCTACAGTTTTTGAGTTGTTTATGAAGGTTCATGGACTGACATTTTATTTGAAATTGAGTTTACTATGGAAAATCTAGGAGGTATATTTAACAATCTTTCTTAAATTGAATAGAATATCTCTGTTCTTCATTCTCACTATGTTATGACCTCCTTCTTTCTTAGTTCTTAGTCCACTGAATGGAAATAGCCCATTCCCCATCTTTCTCTTAGATGGAACCACTCAGTTCTCAAGAAAAAGAGCTGTGTCTTATTCTCCTGGATGATCTTCATATGGCAGCAGTGTTTGGAAATAGATATACACTGAATAACTATGGGTTGAGTAGTTGGATGAACCAAACTATGGAGGACTCATACACGTCTTTTCTAAACACAGCTAACTACATATGAAAGGTATGGTCACTCAGACATTCTGAAGTTAACCTATTCTTTGAGATCTAAATTCCGAATTGAGTCTAACACTTTTCTACATGTCTTTGCTGATTCCCAGGAACTTGTGTTTTCCCAATCACTTTTTCACATTGGATTTTCAGTCCAACTATAATTTATGTCCTATGCCTCCTCTTTGTGCTGCACAGCAAATCAAGCATAAAACTTGGCATTTTTCTTTATTTTCCAAATCCTTTATGCAAAGCATTTTTTTGGTGTGTGTGCATATGTACATATATCTGCGAGAGCGTGTATGCAAATAGACTTTGAGAAGGTCCACAATGATGGCTTATCATCTTGCAGGCAAAAACCTTCAAAATGAATATTAGTTGGCTTTAAGGGTCCATCTACTACATTGCTACACAATCTCTTTTTCTATCTCCAGATGCATTTCCCCTCATATTATGATGGAATAATTTGTTTTCCACTCTTCTATTCATTTTGGATCCACTATTGCATACCAAAAGGTGCATTCATAGGTTTTCCAAAACAAAGAGCAATTTAACCCTTTTGTTCAACAGAAAAAGTGGCAGAGTCTTTAAGATTTCAGTTTTCTTCCTCTCTTCTCTTCAATAGGTGCATTGTGAATCACCCTAATTCCTCCACAAAACACAGAAGCAGTGAAAGTAATGTTAGGGACTTAAAAGACAGTTTATCCGTCCTGTTACACATGCTGACAGGTATTTATGTTTATTTGCCAAAAACCTGCAGAAAGGAACCCCTTTCTAAGAAGAATATCACAGCCTGTTTGCAAAAGGGCAGAAGATTTATAATTGGAAGGCCTGTGCCTCAATTCTGGTTATGCAACATCCTACCAGCCTTATTTTAAGATAAATCTTTATTTCTAACTGTGGGAGGCTTACATACATCTTCTGCACATAAATATACATACCTAATTTGGTTTGTATATTATAAATTCCTATACTTTGGTTTATCTATTGACTCTGATCCTCACTTTTATCATCTGTAAAATAAGAATAATTATATTTGCTATAGGGATGGAATGAAATAATAATGTAAAGCCATTTTGTAAAGTATCATTTCTGCTATAATATCAGCCATTATTGTCTTTATTGTGTCTCAGTTTTAGCAGGGATTATATCATGAGGAATTGCTATTTATTTTCTAATACTGAAGACAAAGGCTGCCACTGTGGCCAATGAATTCTGAAACAGCAATTTTGCAATACAATATCTGAAAGTCCCACTGGCTGAAAGGCGCTTCCTGTGCACAGAGGGTCCTCTGTGTTGTGAGGACACTGTATCACCAAGCATCCCTTTCTCCTCTTGTCGTACCCTAACACAGAGGTCCAAGGATTTCCACGTGTTGATTGAAAGGATTAGAGGTGGGAAGAAGAAAACAGATACAAAGGAGAGGGCCCTGCCAGTGACTGACCTCCAGTTATATCTAGGAAACTTGACTTAGGTTGGCAACGACTATCATCTTTGTAAAAGTCAGTTCAGTGTAAATGTGTGTAGAGTTCACACATTTCTGTGTGCCCTTAACTCTGTGACCACCTTTAATGACGATTCTTGGCTGTTTTCAGTTGAAGCTAAATTTGATCAAGTAGTATAATAGAATTCAATCTATCTCCAAAAATGTTTGGAGGACTAGAAATTTGTGAAATTGACTCTTTTGGGGGAAGATAAAGCTATAGTCTATAAACCACAGAACTTTATATTAACCACATCAAATCTCTCATGGAAACAGTATTGGACATTTTGATATTTCTTTGGTTGGTACAGGGATTTAATTAATTGAAAAGGGGGAAAAAAACTTCTGTAAAATTACTTGCACTGATAAGCTACTAAGAAGCATATAAGTGTGTCCAATTGCTCTGACATTATCATTAAATCAATTCTGTTGGACGTTTAATGATCATCTTTCAAATCTGTTCTCTGTGATAAATGGCTACACTGAAGTGTTTGGGTTGGGAAGGCTAGCTTGCATCAGCTCTCATTCATTAAAACAATTTATGTAAAAAACTTCAAGGGCAGTTTTACGACAAAACAAAAGGACGTTTAAACAACGAAATACAAATCACTTACTACGCCATTAGTCCAGCCCAGTAATTGATTTATTTATTTTCATATGCTCTTCCAGCTTCCCATGCATATATTAGCTACAGTTGTTATCTTAGCAATCAGACTGATTCATAGTCTGTGTTTTACTCAACATTGTCAGTAACATTTCCTGTGTTTGTCCGCAGTGCTTGTCATTATCTCCTTTAATGATTGCTTAATAACATTTTGGTGGTAAGATATTATTCTATTAACTGAGTGTGTCATAATTTATGTGAACAACTTTGGGGGTGCTTGGGGATCGAACTGAGGGCCTTGTGCTTGCTGGGCAAGCACTCTACCAATTGAGCTAAATCTCCAACCCCCAATTTATGTGAACATTTATATCATTTTCACATATTGCCTGTTATGCATATTAGTGCACTATTTTTGTGGCTATCATTTTTTACTTTTGCTTTGTTCCATTATTTCTTTTTTATTAGGATATGTTTGTGATGCAGAATAATTACTACTTTAGTGTTTCTTAGGATGTGTTCCCATGCAGATTTCGAAGTTAGTATATCACCTTACAGTGCCACCAGCACAGAGGAGTGGCAACAGTATTGTCATTTTTTAGTGGGAATAATTAAAATCTTTGAATAATGTGTTAATTACATTATTATCTCAAGGTTGACTTCATACTTTATTAATAGTGAAGTTGAATATTTTCTCTGTTTATTTACTAGAACTTTGTGTGCTATCTTTAGGCCATTTTATTTACTTGTGGCTTGAGATATTTTCTTATATATTAAGAATTGGCATCAAATGTTTACCTACTTTGGCTTTTCTTTTTAATGTAAATTCTATTTTGAATGCAAAAGAATTTACATTTTAGATGATCACACGTGTCTTCAATTCCCTGTGTGATTAGATTGGTTTAAATAGGGGAAATGATCATTTCTAATTCAATAAATTATACTTTTTTCCTCTTTTGTACATTAAAAAATAGTAATTTAACTCTTTAATCCTTAAGTTTATTTTGAAGAGTTGAGACTCACTTATGCACTCCAAATCAGCTGCTTAAATGAAATTATATGCCCTTAGATATCTCTGTGTGAAAGTGGAGACAAAATTAACAAACATCAAGAAATTCCAAAGGCAGAGAATTATGACTAACTAGCCAATGTGTAACTATTTCTTATTTCTTCACATGATCTTAATGAGAAATTGATGAGCACTTGAAAAAGTCATAGCCCATAAAATATTGCTTACTTTTCTATTTTTGGAAGATTTTATGTAATTTTTGAAACTCTTTTTCTCGGAAGTTTAGTGCAAATTCCATGCAGTATTACTGGAGTCTGGATCGTTTAATGTAAAATTTTTTAATAATGTTAGGGAACAATCCGATATCATCTTAAATCTGCTTCGGTAAGTTATTATCAAAGTTATCTTCTCCAACCAGTATGATGCCAATGTTTTGACATTTTTTGTTAGTATGTTTTCATTTCACCTAAATTTTCAAAATTTTGTCATATAGTTTTTATAGTGCTGTCAACATTCTAAAAATCTGTAATGTGACAGTAAGTATGCTTTTTAAGTCGTATTTAGTTGTTCCTTCCTCTTTGTCTCCCATTTTCTGAATTAACTTTCTAGAGAATTGTTGAGTTTATCTCTTCAAAGAATTGAATTTTTATCTGGTGATGTTCTCAAAGTGACTTTGTTGTCCAGCTCATTTATTTTCTATTTCTGACTTGATTACTTTTTCTAAATTTATTATGTTTCATTTAGTAACTTCGGGTTTTTTCTAGTGTAAGTTTAACTTTCCTTCGTAGTAACTTTTAAGCACTATTCCGCAGGTTTTTATATGTTATATTTTCCTCATTATTTTCTTCTACATGTTTCAACAGTTCTGTTATGATTTTCTTTTCGACTTCTCAGTTACTTAAAACAGATGTTTTAAAATGTCCAGATGTCTAGTCAGCTTTAATTTTTTATTATGGAATTCTAATTGAATTGCATTGTGGTAGGGACAAATAATCTGTACTATACCAATTTTTTTTACTTTTTTTGAGATTTGAGTTATGGCTGATATTTTCAAATGCTTATGTTTGCAAATGTCTCTGCTGCACATGGAAAGAACGTGCTTTAGTCTGCTCGAGCTGCTGTAACAAAAGACTACAGACTGAGTTGCTTAAAAACAGAAAATTATTTTTTACGGTTCTGGAAGCTGGCAAGCCCAAGATCAAAGTCCTGCCAGTTTGGATCCTGATAAGAGGCCTCTTCCTGGTTGCAGACAAGAGGCTTCTTCCTGGTTGCAGACGGCAGCCTTCTGCCTGTGTCCTCCCATGGCCTTCCCTGTGGTGTGCGATACTGAGTGTGCTCACACACTAAGCCTGGGGAAATTTTGCTAGACTGACAGCCGGATTCTTGCAGGAGCCGTAGTCTACAAGGACAGAGAAAGAAGCAGAGGATAGAAAGGAGGCCGACTAAGGTTTTGATCAAAGGCGAGTACTTGTCAGGATTTTTATTAGGCTGACACAAATTTCGAACTTTTATATCTTCTAGATGAGTAGACACTTTATCAATTTTAGTAGCTACCACTTCTAAAGGCTTTGCCTTAAAGTATTTTTCTGATAGTACTATGTCTATGCAAACACATTTTAAAAATTTTTTTTGTTCTCTTTTCTGTGAACATTTGATTCTTTAAACAATGCCATCTGATAGTCTCTTTTTAAAATTGGTAAATGTAGTTCCTTTACTCCATTGTAATTTTTGATATATTAGGACTTCTTTATATCATCTTACTTTGTGCTCATTATTTTCCACACTTTTCTGTGCTTTTTTTTTCCCCCTGGGTCGAATAGCTGATTTCAAGATCTTTCCCAGCCTTATCATTCTGGTGATATTATAAAGTAGGTAAAACTAAATGAAAAATGATGTGGTTCAAACTGTACCTTTAACAACAGCCCATGAAAGGGCTTATTCTGAGATCACTGTTAAAGGGTGATGAAGATTAACATCAGGAAGCAAGATGAGGGGTATTTAACGTGAAAGAAAATCATGAATTTGGGAGCCAAAGTGAACTGGAGGTCAGGAAAGGCCATGACTAGTAGAAGACAAGGTCTAGACGAAGAGAAAAGGAAGAAGGGATGAGGCGGCAAGAATGGGCTTGGAGATGACCATACTGGTGAGCATAAGAAATACCATAAACATTTTATAGATGTTCCTAACAGTTTGGAGAGGCAGCTTTAAATTTTGTAGTAGGCTCTTGACACGTAGCCAGTGGTAATGTGCAAGAAGTGTGTATTTGATGTCATTTTGACATGAGAGAAACAGGTTGGAAGTGAGTTGTTCTCAGAAAGGAGACAGAAAAACCACAGGTGCCACCTTGGACTACTGAAATCCAACTTCCTCAAGGATGGTGACAGGTATCAGTGGAAGTGATGTCCAAGCTGTTGCAACATGCCAAGGACTCCACATGCTGTCTGTGGGCTTCTATGGGAGAGGTGACCTTTTCTGAAATGTTTATTAGGAAGCTCAGACAATAAACTTGACTTCACAGCACCATTTATAGTTTTTAAGTGTAAGGGCAAAGGCTATCTTAGTGTTTTAGAAAATGTTCATCATTTTAAAGGAAACAAACAGAAGAGCTTGGACAAGAAATCCTATTAGATGCGAGCAGAGTTTGTGTGCCCTTATCTACATGCTAGCCTGCAAAATAGCCTTTCGTGTTGATAAGAGAGTGGCGGGCACCTGTTCCTGCCCTTCTATTAAAACCAAATTTATGAGTGAGGAAGAAATAATGACTGAAAATTTACAAGAGTTATGAGGCAGGAATTGGGCATTGTGTTCTGCTGCTTTAGCTCTTGCTATCGCTAATAAATCTATGTTGCTCAGTTGCTAGGCTTATCCCAGGGAACTGAATGATGATCCTATCTCCCCTGCATTAGCAATCTGAAAAGAGTAACAAAATGTCACTTTGCTGATGATTAGATGCTGGCAGGGATTCAAAACTACAAATGGACAATTCAATTCCACAAAAATTCCCCTACTTACACTGCCTTCTCAAGGAAACTCTGCTATTAGGGCTGAAATTTGTGTAAGCTTCTTCTGTTTGCATTTGGAATCTCGCCATTAGTATATCAAAAGATCCTAGTGCAAGGAAAGCTGAGGAGTTTCTGTGCTGTTTAGCTGTCAAATGTGGCTTTTCTATAAAGCCACAATATTTTATAAAGTATTATACTGATACAGATGTGGGCAAAATGCTCAATGAACAGGTTAGATACTCAGACCCTCAAATAGGTGCAAAGTCAGTTAAATTCTCATTGTGCATCAGAAACAAAAGGAAAAAGAAGTAGATTTTAATGTAATGAAACACAAACATTATAAGAAATTGTCAGTGATTTCTTCTCTGATACCCGGACTGAAATAAAATTCGTAGGATACAAGTGGTAGAGAACGCTTTAATTAAGAGTATGGCCTTAGAATTAATAACTTGTGACTTAGTTCTAGCAGCAATGTAATGTTTTAACTTGGGCAGTTTACCCGATCTTTACAAATGCACGATTATGCTATCTGGAAAGTGGGACTAGTACTTGAAACTATCTCACAGGGCCATTTCGAACATTAAGTGGAATAACGCGTGGAAAGTGCTCTCTGCAATGTCTAGCATGTAGTATTGGCTCAATAAATATCCAGGAGGCAGCTAAGCTTAGTGCCTAAGGTCAAAGATTAGCTCCTACTTCTTTACATTTACAGAAAAATGATTGTAAAAAGAAATGAAGCTGAAAATTCAGTCCCAGACCTATGCATCGGTACATAGAAGAAATTACACTGAGATTGGGTGATTAGAGCTGGCTAATTCCTTTTGCCTCAGGTGAAACTTGTTCTGATACTGGAGCAGGCTTGAATCTATGAAAAGGAATTAAGTATTATAAAATTAGGAGAAGAATGCAGAAGGAAGTGAAATGGCGAGGTCCAACTCTTCCTCTATTAAAACAGACTTCTGAACACTTGATTGGAATTTTGAGTATCCTTACACGCATATTAATTTCTGCCTTTATTCTGTCAGCACACACGTATACCTTTCATGAACATTCTCACTTCTCATATTGACCCCCGAGAAATAAACTATTTGCTACTTGAGCTTGGTTTATCAGAAAAATCTCAGACTCTCATAGGTATAAGGACTTTAAAACTTTGGTTAATTTACTAACTTACTTCAATATTGGGGCCACCTCAGATTATCTTATTTCATTTTTACAGCAAGACTTCAAAGTACGCATTTTGAGTCCCATTGTAACAGGTGAAGAAATTTAAGCTCGGAACATGTACATAGAATAGCAGAGTCTGAATAGGAACCTAAATCCTTTTAATATTGTTAGAAACTTTGCTCGCTGGTCACTTAGTTGTATATTTTCAACTGCAAAGTCACAATTTAAAATGTGTACAGGAAAATGAACTGAGGAACCATATGGGTAATAAGTCAGCGTGAATTCATGGACTTCCACAATCTCACTAAGTGGTTAAAATAATCCTCTGAGTATAACAGATCAAAAGGTGTCTCTCCCTCACCACCACCTCCTCTCCTCTTTTCAATCTTAATCAGTGAGGTGAAGCCAAATCACCCAACGATGACTCAAGTAGAGTTGAAACTATGTATATTAGAAAAATACTACCATATTCATGACCACCTGAAGTCTCCCACGCCAGTTAGACGCTATTATTAACATTTTGGAGTAGAGTACTACCTTCTATTTCTGACAAACATACATATTATATGTGTATGTATATATATATATATGTCATATGTGTCTCATATATATGTGAAAGAGAAAGATCATACATACATTCATAGAAAATAGACTTTTCTATTGTTGGTGATTTAGTGATGAGCATGATAATGTATACACACTTTTAAAAGCAATGATAATGTATATACCCTTTTAAAAACAATCTGGGATACATTGAACCCTCCATTTTTCTCTTAAAGTCACATTTAAATAAAACACTTTGTTAAAATAAATCTAGTAGAAGTATAAAAATTAAACACCTTGTTAAAACTAATTGAAAGCAAAATTTGAATAATTACCTAATCTATTTGCATGCAAAATTAATTTAAATGATAAATCGGTATATTTTCCAATTTGGATATTATTATTTTTCCTTCTCTTGCTAGACATTTTGCACCAAAAATATTTTAAAAAGTTACAAATATATAGAAGATTTAAAAGAATCATTACACTCACTACCTGAATTTAATATCAACTAAATATTAATTAACATTTGGTTATATTTAATTGATCACTTGTGGATCTGTTCCTTTACTGTATATCCATCAATCAAATTTGATGAATTTTCAAGTTCCATTAATAATAGGCTTAATTTCTAAACATCAGCATGTATGTCATTAACTAGTATTGAATAAAAATTTCTTAAGTATCATTTGTTTAAAATATACCTTTTCTGGGTTACTGATTTTTTTTTTTAATGGGGTATTGGGAAGAAAGTTACTGAGTCAAAATTTATGAATATTTAAGGCTTTTCATGAAATTAGCCAAACCACTTTTTAGAAAAAAACAATTTTTGACTACTTGTATTTCTACCAGTAGTCCATAGAAATCTCTGTTTTTCTATAGCCTTGTAAAGATTAACTTCTTTGTTAATGAAGTACCAGGAAAATTATCATTGCTTGACTTCGAATTAGTTTGGTTTTTGGTGAGTTGTCACATTATTCCATGTATAAAAGTTGTATTTTCTTTAGTCTATTTCTGATTCATGTATGTCTACACTTTCATTCAAATTTTAGAGTTTTTCTTATCAATTTGTGTGAGTTTTTGTATAATAGAGCTATTGACAAAAGAACATGAACAATTATGAGGAACTTGGAGCCTATTTCCAACGTCCTACAAAATGAATGTGACACGTTGGCATAAGTAACAATGACAAATACCACAGATGCGTAAAATCTTTTCCCCCATAATCAAATTGCCACTTCTCAATAATCAAATATCATTCAAAAAGAAAACAAAAATAATACACTTTCATTCCAAGATACAAAGAAAACAAACAAGTAGAAGGCAAGGATCACTCTGATTGATTCTGGTCTCCAAACTAAAGAAATCTTAATTATTTGCTGTAAAGTGGACTCACCAATGAAGTTATTTTCTTGGATGTATTTGAGGTGAGGAAATGTGTCACTTACCCAAGATCACACAGTTAATATGTGAAAGAACTGGAATTTGACCTTGGAAACTCTAAATCCAAAACCTGAAGACTAAATGCTTCCTCTGGCAACCAGAGTCTTGCCTCTGAACCTTCACCAATGGCCGCTATTCTTAGACAGAAGGAGCATCCTAATTGTGTTTCTGTTGGGATTAAAGAGTACTATTGCTTTGGATTTTCTCTTGCTCTGTGCTGTTGAATTGTAGGCACGCAGGTTTGTGATACTAACTTTTGATCTGAATTGAGACAGTAGAGTCTACTAAGGAGTGTTTGTCAATCAGAACTGACCTCTTGTGATAATCTGTATCTGGATTATTAGAATAAATGTTTATGAAATTTCTCCTGCAAGCCAGGATCTCAGAATGCAGAAGTGATCACTGTTGAGAAATCCTGATGTCTACCACTGACTGCTCGTAGGAAGAGTGAACTAATTGCTTAGCAGATGTTGAGTGGGAGAAGGGAAAGCTCTAGGAGTTGTTGTGAGGTGGTGGTGGTGGTGGTGGTATGCGTGTGTATAGACAGAAAGACATTGATTGTAACTGACTGATGGAAGCTTGGGCAAGCTGGTTGGGATCGGCCTGGTACTGAACATCTCATTTGCTTTCCACGTGAAGCTGGAAGGCCTTCCTTCCCAGGAGGCCACAGACACGCTCGAAGTCAGCTGGTGAACACAGTGCTGGTAAATGGCATTTAGCGTAGCTGCCATGTTCCCAAGGGGACAGTTACCTCGGAGGGCAATGACGGGAGCAAATTGCTTCTCAATTTTATGAGATGCTGAGTCATCCACCCAGAGGATGCGTTTCATTATCTGTGACTTTGCGGAGGATTAGGCTGCACAGCTCATTGAGGCAAATCTGCCTATCGAAGCGATACTCAGAGGGCTTTTGCTTTCTTGCCTATATATTTTCTTCTCTTATCATAAATGAAATTAAAAGTAAAGAGTAAAAAAGTATAATTAGAAATATTAGTTAAGAATTATCCCGAAGGGAGGAAGCTGATGAGAAAGTGGCTGGAGCAGTCCAGTTTTTTAGACATAGTGGCTCAGTTCAAGGCTCATTGCTTTGCCCTGGGAATGGACGCAAGGGTCAGAAAGTAATGAATCTGCCCTCTTCTCTTTCCTTCTGTATCTTCCTTGAAAACCTCTGAAGAAAGGTATTTTATGATCCCTACCCACTATGTTAAGCTACCAGAGTTCTGAATTCTGTGCCAGTCTGGCGTCATTGCCTAGAGATGAATATATTTGAGTACCAGACTCCGAGATGGTTCTCCTAATACCCACTTTTCAACATTGATTCAAGAAGCTAGGAACAAATGGATCCCTGGCCACCCATGGGCTAGAAGAGGAAGTTTGGAAACTACTGCAGAAAAATTTTGAGAAGACTCTAAAGAATTCTGATTTGCTACTTTTTCTTAGTTCCATGGTCCCTGGTTAAAGTTTATAAGAGCTTTGTGGAAATAGATGGCAACTCAATGCTTCAGTTGCTTTCTTCTAATCTGGGCCCTTGGAGCAGGTCAATAGTCTAATATTGTTATCTGAATATTTTAAACACAATATATGCTTACCAGAGAAGATCTGAAGATTTTTAAAAAAGGGAGAAGAAAATTATATCACACAACAATAACTACCTTTAAGATTCTTGAATCTGTTCTTGCAGATGAGTATTTGCTTTTAAATTTTTGAAAATACTTTAAAACACCTATTTTGTAGTCCTTCTTTCATTTGGAATTTTAAAATATATGTATTTTGAAGATAGGTCATGTGGCTCTGCCCTTTGTCTAATGTTTTGTGTATGAGTTTTTCCAATTTGTGTCTGTAATAATTATACTAGTAATAATAATAATTACATATAATAATTATATATGTATAATAATACATATATGTTATTATTATGTCCTTCATGTTATGCCCTTAGGGCAGCTCATGAAATGAAAAAAGGTCTGCAGTTTCACTAAAACATCGTATGTAAAAGAAAGTAACTAAGACCCTCGTATTACAGACCCAGGTCTATACAATGGCTTCATGGAGGGATCAGAAGGGTGCTTCCACCTCAGGATTATCTTGGTAGAGTAACAGAAATGGAAGCGAGATGGTTGAGTAGGAAGGAGATATCTCCTTTGCTTTCTCCTTTCTTTTTCTTTGCTTTTCCACAGACAGAGTAATTTATAAATCCGATTGTTTAGGGCAGAAATTAACAAACTTTTTTTTTTTTTCTGTAAATGGCCAGGAAGTAAATACTTCAGGCTTTTCAGGCCATACAGTCTTTGTGGCAACTACTCAGCTGTGCCACCATGGAGTGAAAGTAGCCATAGAAAAGATGTTAACAAATGGGCATGACTGTGTTCAAATAAAACTTTATTTATTAAAAACAACACTGGTTGGAATTGGTCTCGAAGACCAAGATACTGATTGGGCAGTTTTCACAAGTGAAGCAGGTTCACTGTGTTTTTAGAGGCTACACACGTTGATTTCATATCCTTTTAAAAAAAATTTTATTTTAATGGTATATTTTATATATACACAGTGATAACATTCATCATAGGGAATTAGTACCAGTACATGATCTATCTTGCTACTCCTTTTTTTCCTACTCCCCTCCCCTCGTATCCTGAAACTGTCCTGAATTTATTAGTTGTAACAGTTTTTTTTATTTCTTAAGGTTTGCTTGACTTGGTCAACAATTCTCTAGGCATTGAAATCGGTGAACTGACATAGCCTACTAAAAGGGTTAGCCACCTTCTTTCTTCTTCCTGTACCTGAATATTGGCTATTATTTTGGGCCATGTGGAAAAAAATTGGACCCAGGCTTGCATGTGACAAGTGAGTGCTGATGAACAGGCCTTGAATCTAACTGTGTGTTATAACTCAATGTTCTTGCCACTTATATATCAGATGTATTGGGAAAGGCTCATCTAAAAACAAAGAGGGCTTTTATCAATCATTTTCTAGAAGTTCTTCCGTGTTAAGCTCCACTGGAGACTTGACTTGGTAAGAGGGTAGTAGGGCCTGATTAGTGAATTTTTCAGTCCTGTGGTAAAGTACTATTAAAAATTCACTGTACGGCTTTCACAGAATCAACTCCTTTTCTGTGTACATTGTCAACATGATATTTCAAAACTACAGACTATATTTTCTTTGCCAGATAAACTGAAAAAAATGTCACTTGAGTGTCCATTTCCATGTGACTCTCGCTTGGAGGACAGCGTTGAGAGATGGAGGAGGCCGGATGGACTGATGTGATTGCAGGTGGAGTGAAGGCTTCTGGCCTGTCTCGTGGGATCTTCTGAAAGGGAACTCTAATGAAAATAGATTAGATTTTTACAGAGTCAAGCTTCATGTGTCAGATATTTACATCGTATCACTTCCCACCCTCATTACAATTACTATGCTAAGAATTGATTTGTATTATGCCTTTTTTGGGCTTTCTTTGCAGTTTTACAAGAACAAAAATAAGATTAAGCAGTGCAGTATCTCATAGCATGGAGATGGTCCCCTGGTCCCTGTAGCGATGAGTTTTCTTTTCCCCCTCAGGCAATCTGTATGTGGAGGTAATTTATGGAAGCGCATATTCTCAGCTGGCAGGGAATGTAGAAGATGGAGAATCTGCTGAAAGGAGCAGAGAGGAGGGTCAGTGGTGGAAACCAGAGGCATAGTTTGCACATCCAAAAGGATACAGGTATTGCATTGGAGAGGCATTTTAAAAAGATATAGAGATAACAACTAATCCTAATAACCAAGAAGGCAAAAATCCAAATACAGATTGTGTAGTTAACAGTGAAAGATCTTAAGAAAAGACTATTTAAATGTTAAGCATTTGAAATAATGTTGCCTCTAAGGGAGAAGTTCTAAACAAAGTAAGAGTATTAGAAGGGTGTGTGGAGATTTGCTACTCTGCTGTCTTTTGTGTTGTGCAGGGTGGTATAGAGTCACAAAGCCAACGAATGACCAAAATGTGGGCCTGATCCTGTGTCTTGGAGTCTCAGATCATTGTTCTTTCTTTCACTCATAATTTCTACCTTGAAGAGTAAGAGATTTTTGACTCATTTATCATTCACACATGAATTTTTTATTGTTTTTCCTATCGTGGGGTCAGGCAGCCTTTTAATAGGTGAGAAGTGCTTGTTTTAGGAGGTGATCCATGGGCATGGTATGGGGGATGCTTTCTTGGTTAAGTACATTTGGGAATTGTTCTCTGCATCCCTGCTGTGGATGGTTCTGTAGCATATTGGCGTACCAAACCCTAGGAAATTTCATATTAAACAGCCCATCTATCTTTGTTAACCCAGAGTGTTTGAAAAGTAGCGCCACCTGGGTCACTTTTTTCGGTCTGTGCTAATAAGACATCACAGAACATAGTTTGGAAACAGATTTAGGCAAGGCTGTTCATATACTCTTGATTCATTAACAGAAACTTTACCTGATTAAGGACACTAGTTGTGGCCCCAATTAAAATTCTCTGTCCCAGATTATATCAAATTAACTTGTGCACATCAAAGGAAACAATCAGCAGAGTGAAGAGACAGGCTGCAGAACGAAGAAAATCTTCACTAGCTAGCTACTTTTCTGATGGAGTATTAATACCAGAATACATAAAGAATTTTTAAAAACACCCAAAGAACAAATAGCCCAATCACTAAATAGGCAAATGGACTGAACAAACATCTCTCAAAAGAAAAATACAAACGACCAATAAGCATATTAAAAAAACTGTCCAACATCATTATCCATTTGGGATATGCAAATCAGGGATTCCATCTCATCCCAGTCAGAATAGCTATCATGAAGAATACAAAACAAAGAAAGAAAGAAACAAACAAAAAACCCAAGAAACAAAAAAACAAACAAAAGAAAAACCCAGTAAATGTCTGTGAGGATGTGGGGAAAAGGAACTCTTCTACCCTGCTAGGGGAAATGTAAATCAATACAGCCATTATGGAACTCAGTATGGAGAGTCCTTTAAAAAAACTAAAAATAGATCTATGATTTGATCCAGCTATAGCACTCCTTGGCATATTCCCCAAACAATTAAACATTCACATACTACAGGGACACCAACATACCCAAGTTTCTTGAAGCATTACTTTAGTTAAGCTATGGAACCAGCCTAAGTGCCTGGAAACAGATGAATGAATAAAGAAAATGGGGTGGATATACACAATTGTGTATTATTTAGCTATAAAGAAGAACAACGTTACGCCATTTGCAGGAAAAGGGATGGAACTGAAGACTATGATGTTAAATGAAATAAGCTGGACTCAGAACTGAAAGTCAAGTATTCCTTGATTTCTCTTATATAAAGTACTTAGGAGCAGGTGGAGGGAGGGGGGGGCGAACATGAAAGTAGGAGGCAGAAATGGAAAGGAATGGAGAAGGGGAAGGAAAGACAGGAAGGGAGCTAATGGAGGGTGATCAAAGTGTGTTACATACATTGAGGAATATGCCAAAATGACACTTACTATTTTGTATGATTAATATACACAAATGAAAAAATAAAAAAAAAGTTGAAAATGTCCATAGTTAGAACATTAACCCTCTTAATCTTGGATTGCAAATTTATCAAGTAAAATAACATTAGACCAAAGGAAAAAAATTCTTTGTCCCAGAAAGAAAAGCACACTAACAGTGTTAACTGAGATTCTGTCATGTGACTTGAAATGGTTTTGATTTTATGAACATTGTTTCCTTTCATCCTCTCTATGGCTCTATATGTTGATATTCTTCTCATTTTACACAAGAAATCAGAGATTCCAAGAGACTAAGTGCTTTTCCAAGAGATATAAAATTAATTAGTTGTGCAAAAGAGATAACTAATTTCTGTGAACCACATAGACCATGGAAGACAAGTGTTCGTCATTTCCTGGACTGTGGGACTTTTATTGTTAAAACGAGGGATGAGCTGGTCACCTTGTGTTTCTTCTTAGTCTTGTCATCAATATGGATGAGCCATCCTGACACTCTGGCTGGTAATGCACAGGGCCTCAGGGTCTTTCTTGGCACTGTGTGTTGAGGTAGTTCCTGTCAATCAGTGAAAACGTGTGCGTGTGTGTGTGTGTGTGTGTGTGTGTATGTGTTTTGCAGAGTGTTTTTTTCATTCCTACCATGTTATACAGGCTCAAACGAAATCTTTGTATACTAAGTAGTCCGATTGCTAGGAGGGGGCTTTCCTTAGAGATTCTGGCCTTATATTTCAGACTTTAAACTGTAGTGAAATAAGCTGATATTTAGTGGATTTTACTTCCCTTCAGGCTATCTTTCATTTGTGATCCAAATCCATGTTCCTCATTCTCTAACCTATTAGATCAGCACTAGTCTTGTTCTTACATTTTGTTTTAGCCTCAGCCCTAAGACTTCGAAATGTCTTAAGCAAGTGATTTACTCACTTAGTATAGGAGTTGCTGCTATGATTGTGAAAACAGGAGCAATTTATTAAAGTTGCTTTGTAAAGTAGAAATGTTTCCTCTCTCATCAATGCAAAATCTCAGTTATATCATAAATTAAAATAAATATTAAAATGTGCAAGACTTAGTCTAAGCAACGAAGTCCTTCAAATCTCACATTAAATGTGCCCTTGGAGAGCATTGTCTGATATCTTATGCTAAACACCAGCCCTAATCCACCAATCTTGTACGATTTTTGGTAAGCTTTTAAAGTAGAACATGCATGCAGGAAAGTACACAAAGCACACATACGTTTTGATGCATTTCTCGAAGTGAGTGCATTCTTGTAATCATCACCCATATTAAGAAACAGAATATTATCAGCACCTTGGAAATTCTTTGACTGTCTCTCTCAGCCACTGTCCATTTTCAAATTTAACCACTTTCCTACTTAATTCTTGCAAAATAGCTTTGCCTGTTTTTGAGCTTTATGTCACTGGAATATTTTCTGTCTGGTTTCTTTGAGTTACTATTCTGTTTGTCACAGGCACAGGTTTGCAGGTGGAAATAGTTCATTCTTTCTTGTTATTGCATGTTAACAATTGTGCCAATATTTCCCATCTCTGGAAAAACCTATGCCTAGATTCAGATGTGCTATTTTGGGTGGGAGAAGGGGAATATTATTCACTGTAACAGTATCACAGAGCCTGGAGAATGGTATGAAAGTCATGACTATGAAATGATTTTCCTCACGTGTGTGAAGATAGAACTGTATCAAGTTGCCCTAAGTGATTGTTCTTACAGTTGCTCGAGGTGATTTATTCAACTTCAAGACTCCTCTAAGTTTTCCAAAGAAAGATAGGGCCAAATTACCTGCTGGTGCCTAATTTTTTCAGTCCCAATACTTAAGCGAGCACTGTGGGGGCAGTTTCTGCTGTGATGATATTATGGCGCATTCACCAGTTAACAATGGTGGCATGATTGTCACTTAGGGGACCCATCTTAAGTGCACAATGGTTTCTGATTAGGATAAGACTGCAATTGTTGCTGATTAGAGCGCTGCACTCTGGTTGGCCGTTACTGCCCCATATCTTCTTAGAAAAAGGTGGCACCTGTAAAAATCAATAATGTATGAGTTGAGAAAGCTCTGACATAGCATTTCCTGTAGGTCCAAGAGGGACGGCAGAATCAAACTTTCTCAGTCTCCAAGTTTCTTGGTTCATTCATATCAAAGAATCTGTATCAAGCACCTGTGTTGTGCTTTTCACTATGCCAGCAGCTGTTTTGGATCAGACGAGATGAATATAAGGTATTATTCCTACCCTCAAGTAGTTTATAATCTCATTGGATGAGACAAGACATTTAAATATATACAATTAAAAGGCAGTGCAAGGCGGTATGTGGGCAGGTTGCAAAGTATGCTATGTAAATAGAGAATGTGATAAGGTCTAAAAGAGAAAGAAGAAAATGTGCCATTCTTAGAGACTTGGACTTAAGCCTGGACTTCCTTTCATCTGAGAGTAACATGAAATAAGCGAATAAGGAGCAAGAACACTGATAGAGCTACTTATATATTTATCTTTTGGGCAGGAGAGTTGAATGCTGAGTAGGAAAATTTAAAAAAAATTAAGCGGACATCTTGAGTGTTTCTTAATGTATGTTGTGTTGATTGCTCTGGAAAGTGCCAGACCATAACAACCTCTTTCTAACAGTGGTCTTTCAATTTGCATTCTCAGAGTGACTGTATTTACCACGGAGTTATTAATTATCTTCATCAGTGGAAGATTTTGAGCCATTTATTTGCAGCATTTACATTCTGGCGTTTCCCCTGCTGTCTCTCTTTGTGAGTGCACTTCTCTCTGAATAGTGATCTATGGTGCTCAAGAAAGGACTTTGAAATTGACAGGCTGAGAGATACCAGCGCCCAGGAGAGATTGTTAAACCCTCAGCCAATGAACTCGGTTTACACCAATGCCTGTAAAAGAATGAGTGAGAAGCTGCAGGGCTCCGTATCGTTTTAGCCCTGAAAAATGAGACAGCGATTTTGAGCGGTGTGAAATGGACATTCTATTCTTTAGTCGAAAGTGTGTGTTAGGAAGAAGATTACATCAGTGGGAGGCTGGAGAAGAAAATGCAGTATGAACGGGGGCAAGTTTACATAAGTAGTAGTTTTCAGAGACTCCTGGAGTCTGCTCTCTCTAAAGGATCAGAGCAAAGGAGCCAGATTCTTCTGGGTGGAAATTAGAAGTTCCACAGAAGGGGATTTTAGGCCCTTTCTTTCTTTTCATGTTTGTTTTTGTTTTGTTTTTAACTAATGCTTTAAATGAAACAAGCTCTCCTGGATTATTTAGAGAGTCTCCAGGCATGGATGCAGTAGATGCTTCCTGAGACCTCATCTAGCCCCTGATTGTGAGAGCTTCAGTCTCCCAAAAACTTAGTTTGTGTTTAATTTAAACATAATTGAAGTATGGAGTGCATTGAACCTTCTGTAATGTTGGCCAAACAACTGAAATAGCAGTGGAGTGGATTGTGGTAAATGCATGTTTCACACTATGTTATCTGGATTCTATCCCCAAACTCCTATTTTAATCCACATGTTCATTCTCCATTACTGAGCCCTTCTAAGTAGTAGGAAACCAGGATGTAAAGATAAATTAGACTCGGCCTGTGATGAACTCAAGGTTCTTATAGTTCATTGAAATAGACAGAAAATTATCAAATTAAAGGAAACAAGGAGAAGAGACATTTGAATCAGACTCAAAGGTCAGAAATGCTTCCAGAAGTATGTTGAGTTTTTATTTCTTGTAAGAATTTCCTAGGGAAAATGTAGAATGGCCAGAAGACTACGTATCACAGGGCTCCAATCAGATAGTTAAATTCATCTGATGCTGGAGAAATTTGTACAGAAAAACTGCCCAAGGAGGGGGATCATTTAAACATCTGTACTTGGATATTTCACCCATATCTAAGTAACAGTTTTTCCTGCAGCAAAGGAACAAACAAATCCATGAATAGGAAGGTGCTATATAGACTACAAACTCTTACAGCATTCTGCCTGTGTATCAGAAATACAAAGCAAATCTCTCAATGGGAAATTCTGCCTTTCTAAACTACTGAGCAGTGCTCTGGATTTCCAGTTTCTCATTGTCTTAAGGCACTTTTCATATAAAATTAAATGACCATTTAAGATCAACAGATCATGCCTAACATCTGCCTTCTCTTCTATATAAATTGCGGCCTTTAGATCTCTTGCACTGCCCTTGTAACAAATTGTGGAACTAATTTGCTTCCTTGGCTGAATTTATTGTCATTTAAGATTCTTGGTGACTGCTAAGACACTGTAGGGGCTGAGTTACTACAGGGGAAATGTTAGTGTGAAACCTCTTTGTGCTTAGTGTTGTTCGAATTCAGATCTGATGGTACATCACGGAAATGTAAGTAGCAGATTCCAGCTCAGTGTCCTTCCTGGGAATCTTGCCATTTTTAAGACTGGAAAGGATTTTAGGGAGAATCCAGTTCAACCACATCTCTTCTACTTATTATGGAAATGATGCTAAAATGAATTTGGCCAAGCTTATCCCCAAAGGACCAGAACTCAAGTCTCTCAACCTAAAGTTCTTCCAAGCTATATTTTTTCTTCTCTGTATTGGTATTTTAAATTTCAGCATCCAGGTGCATCCTCATATTTTTCAGAGTCCAATGTAGGAAATGGCAACGTTATCTTGATAGCATTGCTGGTGGCTTCTGTTGTTCAATTTGGGAATACATCCTGTTAACCAGGAAAATCGATTTTTGTTAATCTTGAAGGAAATTCTGGTGAGTGGATGGCTCTAGTGACCTAAATTTATGTGACTTATAAATTAAATATATGTAGGGAAAGTGGTGCTTAGAAAATCTGATTCTAGTCTTGCTCTCTCTACTGTTTGGCTGTGAGAATGCCAGTATGTGAGTGAATGTTTCAGGTCTACATTTTCTACAAAGCGAGTATGAAGTGCTAACCTACTATATTAGGTTGCTGTATGGTTTGAAATAATTTGTCAGTGGGAGAGTTCATAGTATCTGTGACATATTACACAAATACATTAATATCATTTAATTATATATTCCAGCTTTGTTGCCTTCAGCAGGCGACCAAATCAAGTCACATAATTCTAGCGCTCTCCAGTTAGTTCCACATGCTATCCCAAGGGTCCACCTTCAATCTTCTTACTTCTGATCGTAACTCACCTTCTTCGATGAAAGTGCAGTAATATGTAAATTCTAATCTTTAAAATCTTTAACAATGAAGAATGCCAGGGGAAAATCATTTATATTAAAACAAAAATCACAAATTGGGTGATGTTTTGAGGGAGTTGACATAATGCAGAGCGTCTTAAACTATATTGTATTCTGAATGCTCGTTCTGAAGCAGAAGTTTTGTGACTTCCCCCACGTCCGTGTCCATACTAATGTTAACAGATGTCCCACCTTCCAAAGCAGAGAGTCGAGCTTGGCAGCTCTTCTCAGTTCACAAATTTAATTACGGCTGCAAATGTGATACTGCAGCAACCTTTCCAAGTTTTAATTGGATCTGCTTTTGGCATAAGCAACCTTCGTTTACCCACCATATGGGTAACTGCGGGGCAAGGTGCTGTCTTGTGCCCTTGCTGTGAGTTAGTCAACTCTTGACTATCTGCAGAGGAACTGGCCATGCAGTGGACCAGTCATGGCTCTTTTTAACTCAGCCGGCTCTTCCTGCACTGAGTAGATAGCAGGGCAGCCTCCCCCACATTGTCAGTTGGTTTAGTCTTGGCAGCTGGCAACTTATTTTAATATTTATTTGGCAGAAAACCAACTATTAGTCCGATGCCGACTTATTGATCACACCCTGCCATCAGGTAAACCATTCTAAAGGTAATTCCACGTGGTCTTAGATATGTACCATGCTCGGATTTGCAGAATATAGAACAAGCCACACGACCCGGACACCAGTCATGTGACTCGGTGAGGCGAGCACCGCAAGTGAAGAATCTGAGTTCCAAGTGAGCCGAGTGACTTAGCCAAGGTCTTCAAAGTAAGGAGTGTGACTTCAGCCTTATGTCTCTAAAGGCAGGGCTCCTGCCTCTACTTGACACTTCCCCACAAAAGAGTGGGAGGTTATTTAGATGAATAATTCCTAGTTTGAATTACACATACTGTGGGCTTCCTTTCTTAGTACAGGTAATGAGGAGTTTGAGCTTGATTAAACAAGCCAAAAGACAGGATATAGGTAAAGAGGCAAGGTCATCTCAATGTTATAGCCATTTAAATTCCTAAACTTTCTTCTCTGACCCTTTTGTTAGAATAAACTACTAACGTTTTGTGGTTTCTGACAGAGCTCCATGGTAGGATAATGGTAACTCACAGGGTAAAAACCAGGCAGACTTGAGACATTAGTGGAGAATTAAGAAGATCTAGGAATACAACCAGTGCCTGAGAACACTGAAATTGTTATGGACATGGGAAATTTTAGTCTCAAAGTGTATGTATTAGGCCTAACCTATGATATTGCACCCAGACACTTGGTTGGCTTCAGGAGTAAAAAGATGACTAAAATATGTTGCCTTTAAGACACTTAGTGGGCAGTGGGAAATAAAAGCATAAACAGTCATTTCTGATACCTTAGCAAATAGAAAATTAAAGGTATATTTAAAGTGCTGTGGAAACAAGAGGAGGGAAAAACAAATTCAATATGATGGTGATTTTCAGTTCTTTCTTGCTTAATTTGGTCACATGTGGAAAAACTGAAGCACTTAATAGTCATGAAATTAGAGAAAACCCCTTGAGTCAAATGAAGATATACTTCCAAATGAAAGCTAGATGTGTAGGAGTACTTAATCTTGTAAGGCCACAGCTGAGCTTTTTACAATCAACCGTTTTGAGTCACTTTTAGGAGTCTTTTCACTCCTACTGTGAATAGTCAATATGAAAGCATGACGCTAAATAGCAGAGAAATGGCCCTCAGCAGGGATGCAGATCCAAACAACTGAAGACTTTCTATTTAAAAACACATGTTGGTCATATCCATTAACCTAGAAGGTTCCAAAGCACGTTGAAATAGCATGTCCTGGGCACTAGATGCTTCTAGGGAGAGTCCCGAACAATGCGGTCTGGGCAGGACTTGGGGGTGGAAAGGATGAAGCCACTTTATGCAGTACCACAGGCTGTTTAGGCGTAGGGTGAGGAGATGGCCTCTTGAATTTGTCAAAAACTCATTTTCTGGCTACCAGGTCTCCTAGCAGCAGAACGGTTTCTGGAACCTGCCTTCTCTTTCTTGTGCCAAAATAGGAGTGTTTACCCAGATGCAAAAGATGAAAAATAATGACATTAAAAAAGATTGGAGTACTTAAAAAATATGGATTTAATTAAGCATTCCTACCATTTGGGGATGGAGGGATTCAGAGAGGCATGTGTAAAATGTAACTTCCACTATTTTAACAGCTTGCCACTATGGTCCTAACGTGGCTCTCTATTTAGCTCTTTGCTTGGGTTAGTGTGTGAATAACGTGAAAATTATTTCCTTTCCCTCTCTGCCAAATTGGAGGACTATTTGTCCTCAGAATCTCACATGACCTTTATCCACCTTATTTTATAGCTTCTTAGCTTATTTTTGTCTCTTTATGGGACTTTAAAACTGGTGCCTCTATCCAGAAGGGAGACAGAAGTCAAGCAATTCTTGTACTCTTCTTCCTCCTACTATCGAATTCTCCCCCATATCTTTGGTTCAAGACTCCCTGAACTAAATTCTTCCCTTGAGCTTAAACTTAAACCATCTGGTCTTATGAATAGATACTTGATAACGCCACTAGCCTTCTAGTTTCCCAAACGACTCACTTCTTGATCTCAGATTTGAATCTCTGTCCCCACATAGATACTATAGAGAAAGCACCCAGGCTCTCTTGGTAACTGGAAGGTTTCCCAGGTCAGTATCGCCGCAGTAATAACTCAGAAAGTAGTTCTGATACTAATCGGATGCGTTCCAAGGATGGATGAATGTAGCACACTTGGTGAGCGTGAACCGAGGTTTGATATTCACAGATGGATTCATCGGCGTTGCAAGAACAGAAGGACAGAACTGTAATCCTGTGAATGATAATAGTTGGACTTAGTGCCTTTAAAACACTTCCATATTCATCTCACTTTGAAAAACTATTTAAAATATCTTTGTTTAAAATGTGCCATAATTTAGGCATATTACCATATCATCATTGTACATCATAGGAAAAAATAATAATAACTATGAGTATGAAACATCAAATGTATCAGGTATTTACTGATATTAAACACAAGTCTAAACATTTTATGTATTTTAAGACATTTAATCCTCTTATGACCTTACAGTCATTATTCTAATTTCACAGGTGAGAACAACTCTACGAGATAGATGCTATTATTATTCTAATTTGACAGATGAGGAAACGGTGGGTCAGAGAATGCAGGAGCTTGTCAAAGTCACACAGCCAATAAATGGTGAAGTTAGGATTAACATAAAACGCAGGCAATTATTATGTATCTTCGTCACTCTTCTCTAATCCTCTGTTCTTTGATAGCATGTATTGCTTTGCACAGTGTTTAATTTCTTCTCCTTCCCCTAGACGATCCTCTCTGATGGGAAGGGCTGTGACTTTCGTGCTATATCATGTTACACTCATGTCTCTGTTGAATGTAAAATGATTTATCATCGAATTGCAGGACTAGTCATCAGATCTCTCCTCTGTGTATGATAATGGTTACTTTGATAGACAGAAATAACAAAGAAAATGACACATGACCATATTCTTGTATTTTTCACAACCAACCTGAAAAGTCCTCCTCAGATGAAGTTATATGTGATGATCTGAAAGTTTGCCCTGATACAACACAATACACGCTGGTGGAAGTAGTGTATAAGCTCTGTGTGAGTGACATGGGAGTAGACGATAAGGGCTACAGTTCAGAGGAGCAAGACGTTCAGCCCCAGGATGCATCAAGTCACTTGTAAATATAAGGTGAGCTGTGTTCAGTCAAGGAGTAACTCTGGAGTCATTCATCCTCCAGGCTTTAGTTCTCCACTTATGTCAATGGGAGTAAGGGCCACAAACCTACTGGAGACTATGAGGACAAAAGAAAACTCCCGATTTCCAAATGCTCTGATGATTCCTATAACAAACTTGATAGATAAAACTTCTGAGTTGACAACAAACTGAAATTAGAAATTCCGTATGACCAGCTACCTCCCTGCTAGGTATCCTCCCCAAAGAGTTTAAATCCTCGTACTGCAGCAATACATGCAGACCAGTATTTACAGCAGCACAATCTGTAATACCTAAATCCTGGAAATGGCCTGTATGCCCATCAACAGACGATCGGATAAAGAAAATGTGGTATCTACATATAAATGGCATACTACTTGGCTATAAAAAGTGACATATTTGAGACATATTGTAAGAAAGTGGATGCATCTGGAAAATATAATGTTGAGTGAAATAAACCAGACACACTAGCTTAAATACTATGTGGTATCTGTCATTTGAGTGAGCAAAGTACAAACAAAGAAAATGATAAAGAATGGATAGAAAGGGACAAAGGGACACATTGCTTGCAATAGGGAAGTGGTTCAAGGGAACAAGGGTGAGGGGTGGGGAGGAGGGGAAGGGGAAATGAGAGGAATAAAGATGTGCCATTGTGCTGCACTGACTATGGTCAGCTTGTGCAGGAACGCCCAGCTGGACTGATTTTGATGTGGTTCTGGGCGGAGACGATCCACCTGAAGGTTGTTGCCAACACTGTATAAAGGAGAACGGGAGCAGATGATAGTTGCTGGCAGTTTTCCAGGAGAAGCTCTGCTGCAGCTGGTTCTCCCGAAGGGAACTCGGAGAAGGAGCTCGAGGCCTGCTGTCATTGAGGATGGCTGCTGTTGCTTTGGGGGGGCCTCTGGTCTTCATCTCTGCTGTGAGCATCGTATCCTGGTTCCAGTGTAGATTCTTCAGCCTTCTAGTGCAGACACGGATGTACATGGGACATTGCTGTGAGCTCCCAGCCCTTGATTACATCTTTCAGGTCTCTAGTGCATAGGTAGACTTTGGGCACTCTTCCTGTGTTTTGCTTGTGTGTGAATGTTGTAACTTGTATTTGTCCTGTATTAAATCTACTCTCTTGCAAACCATTGACTCTAGAAAGGTACCTAATACACTGGGGAAGGAATTCCTGCAGGTCCATTTGTACGCAGGATAGTTATAACATGTTAAGCATAATTATGAGTTTGTCTTTGTATCTGGAGACTGGTTTAGAGAAATGTGTCTGGTTGTGAAGTTGACAAGGGATAGATTGTGATGGTCGATTGATTGTGTCAACTTTTAAGAGAAGCTTAATTAAATTGGCCTACCAATTCCACACCCTGGGTGCAGAAGATCCACCCCAGGGGAGCTCATTGCCTGGATGGTATAAAGGGAAATGAAGAAGGATAGATCCACTTCGGTTCCTTTGGAGGTGCTCCACCTTTACTTTGGATGTAATCTCCTGGCTTCACCTTCACCTTGGATACAATGTCCTGGCTTCTGACACTTGAGCTTCCATCGCAGACCTATCGGGCTCAGGATAGGAACTCGTATGGGACACTGCAGTGAGCGCCAGGCCTTCAGCTAGGTCCTTCAGAGCTCCAGACCTTCGACTGGGTCCCTTGGAGCTCCAGTGTGCAGACAGACCCTCTGTACTCTTCCACGTCTGACTTTGTAGGAAGCCCTTGTAAGCCAATCGGTAAGCTCTTATATATTCGTATATCTTGTATTATATCTGTTTCTCTAGTAAATACTGACTAATATGGCCATGTACAGGAACCTAATAACCCCATTTAACATAAATGTCATACGCCATAACTGAGCTAAGACAAATAATATCAGTAAGTACAAAAAAGTCATGGGGAACTGGAGGAGAAGGGGGTAGGGGAGGAGAAGGGGAAGGAGATTTAAAAAAAAAAACAGTAAAGTATACATGTAACCACTCCCCAAGATGATTGTAAACTGCATGAATTTCAAACATGTACTAATAAAATTAAAAAACATATATAAAAAAACTTCTGGGTTGGTATCGTCTGAATTCACTAAATTATCTACTCACTCACTTGATCACTACAGTGAGTATTTACACTTGCCGTGTACTAAATTCTGTACATTTACAGAGGTAATAAGAGCTTCTGTCTTAGAAAGAGGGAAGGAGAAAAATAACTTCTCTGACCAGGCAACCATTTCTAGGTGCAACTTGGCATTGTAAGAGATATTTAAGAAATCACCACTGAGTCTGAATTTGAGTGTTTTAAATGAGTTGGAATCAAGTGCTTGACTAACTCAGTGGATTCAGCAAACATATTCTGAGTTCTCAGTACAGTTAAACATTGTGGATGCCGACAAGCACACCATGTCCAGTACTCTTTGTAGTTATGGGTGAGAATGGGAGTGAGTTCTGTGTAGTTATGGGTGAGAATGGGAGTGAGGGAGTGAGCACAAACCCTGTGCATCTGCCCAGGAAATATTCCTGTGCACTCTCCTCACTCTGCTGCCCCATCTTCTGGCGGAAGGAGAGGACTCTATGGATCTTGAGTTGGGCAAAGCCGTGAGATACCGGAAGCTGGAAAGAATAATCCACTACTAACCTATGATGGAGTGTGATAGAAGGGGGAAATCTGTGTGAAGCCGCTGTGATTTGGGGGCTCTCGTTTCCAACAATTGGCCTGATTGAACTATGCACTGACAGTGTTTAAATTACACAGGACCAAATCCTTAAAGCCGGGACACCAGGTCGCATGAGGAAGAATAATCATAAAAGTTGTAATTATGAAATTTATTGACATTTACAAAGCAATTTCATGTACCTTAGTTCATGTTGGCATTGTGTCTTATAAATATAAGGAGACAGAGCTGGCAATGTCACAAACATTTTGCCGATAGGAGAACCAGATTGTGTTGGATTGCATGGAGTCGGGAGACTATCAAAGTTAGTTCAATTAGTGAAAAGCTACTGCTTAGAACTAGCCTTCCTTGAATGTGACTCAATAGGCTGTCTTAGAGCTGCTGTGAACTCCAGGGGAACAATTCACACGGTTGTCTCCACAGCGTGACAGGAATGCCCCTGCTTTCTATCTGGATTATTTTAATCGCTCTCAAAGGTGACTGTATTCTTTAGCTGTAACTTCTGAACATAACTTGTGTCTTCCCACTCCTAAACAAATACAGACAGCTCTCTCCTCCCAGAGCATCAAAGTTTTGCACAGTTGTTGGTATATATTTTGCTTACTTTAGGTATTTGTTAATACCATTTGGCTTTTTGTTCTCTTTAGAAAAGGAGAATTTTAACAGGTAACATTTTTAGATAGTCCACAGGGGCTCTATCAAGGTGGTCACCCACCATTACTCTCCTACTCTCCCACCTAGAGAATATTTCCAATTCATATTTTAACTTCATTAGTTTGTGCAATTATGACAAAAATTTTCTTAGCTATGGGGCATATAAAAGTGATAAGAGAATGATTCCCACCCTTAACAGAAACATTAAAAAGTATTTAAAGTCAATTCCTATGAATGTCTATTTGAGTTGACTTCATAAATGTATGCTAAGTACCTTCAACAGAAATTTTCTTGTACCCAAGAGGATTGGGATTAGTAAAAAAGTAGAACACATGAGACTCGTCAGCCGAGGAGCTCTGAGGATGAAAGAACAGATTATACTCAAGCTTGTCTAAAACTACAAAGCTCATAAGCCTGATGCTCTGAGATAACCATTGCATTGACCGTGACATTTTGGGAAGCCAAGTTACAGACAGTACAATTCAAACTGGTTTGAGACAAAGGAATTTCGTGGCTCCCGTGCCTGAAAAACCCAGACCAGCAAACTGTTGGGTTAGAAACAAATTCTCTAGTTTCACAGGTGATAATTAGAATAGATTCTTTTCTTCTAGTTAAGTGACATTTACACACAGCCATCGAGTCACTTATGTATCATCAGCAAGCTTTAAAGCAAGCACTTGTCTTTCCTAGACACGGTAGGAAATAAAGCATTCCTGCCAAGAGGACAATTAAGGCTCTCCAGAGTCTCAGCCATACAGCCAAGGAGCTGGCGAAGACGTCCTGGCAGCTTGTGGTCCTCAATCCTTGTGAAAAGTTGAGTCATGGCTTCAGTCTTGGCGAGATGGGGAAAGATTTGTGTCATCGGTGAATCTTGGCCGATGAAGCAGCAGAGAGACAGGCTGCTGTGTGTGTCTTCTTACCCTGCACCATCCAGAAGAGATGAAGCTTCTGTTTAATGGAAGCATCTGTATGTGTTAGATAACTCGAGCTTTGCCAGGCACCTAGGCAAGGGGAATGAATGTGAAAGATAGAAATGAGTAAATAGGCAATCCTTTAAGTATATCATCAAAACCATTTTCAGGCAGTCTTTTCAAACATAATAATTGTACATAATTTCAAACTGTGTTGGTATGGGCGAGTTGTATCTGCCAGCCTTGTATCAGTAGCTAAAAGCTTTAATAATGTTACAGAACTATCCAATAAGTAAATAAATAAATGAATAAATTCTTTTTACAAAATAGTATTCATTTACAGAGCTCCAGGTACTACTTGTATCGAGATTATATTCAGGTCTGGTTAGACCCAGGTTCTTAGGTAAAGTTATTTTTTTTAAAATTAGTGTATATTTGCAATTTATAATAATTGCACTCACATATGCATATCACATTTCAATCATTCCCTCTTCCCTCTATACTCTCCCTTCTCCTCTCCCCCAACCTCCAGATCACCTTCCCATCTCCACAAAGTCTATCTGCAAAGCTTAATGTCCCTCCTTCTTGGGGATGATTTCCTCTGAGAATCCTTCTTAGGCAAGTCATCAGCTTGAGCTCTGGGACTGCTGCTAATATCACAGGTTTATATTCCACTCCCCCACTAAGCAATAGGAAGAAAAAATCTTTCCAAAAATTCAAACAAAATTCCTAGAACTGACTCTCATTGATTGAACCTGGACCATGATCGGACTCTAAATTAATCATTTCCAATGAGTCTGCAAAAGCTGACGATTCAGTTTGCCAGCCTGGCTCACATGCCACCCAGATCAATGGACTGGGGGAATGAAGAATCATGTCGTTGCTAGCAGCCCATTATGTAATAGGCTTCCCAGGTCAGGGGCGCGGGGATGGGGTAGAGGTGGCGTGAGGGTTGGGGGCATAGCTCCTACTTTAGACCAATCGCACAAGAAAATTTACCTGTAACTTTAGGACCTTCCTAGCATTCTCCTTCCTAGTATGCACTTACTTCTTTTTGATTCAAAATTCTTCTGATTATAGGAAATAGAAAACATGCCATGTCTACCTAAGGCCACAGCAACAAAACAAAACAAGGCCACAAACAAAAGAAGCAAACCCACTAACACTTATTGGAAGGATCCTTGAGTATGTGTTAGGATAAATGGAAGAGTCGACTATGCCTGTAGAGACGCAGGAAGAAAAGATAGTTGGCAATAGTACAGAGTAAGAGTTTACTTGCTCCAGAGTAATGGAATCAGTGTCATTCCACTATGAAGATTTTCAATATGTCTCATAATTAAAATTCCAAATTCTCAGGAGAGAGTGTTTGACTAGCCTATTGTAGGTGCAACATAAATCTCCGTATCACTCAACTATTACTGGGAGACTGAACCATACAATATGACACGAGAAAAATTGCTCTTTTTTCTGAGATGAGAAAATTATGATCACAGAAATGAACTTTTCTGATATTGTATATCTAATTATAGCAGAGCCAGTATTTAAATCAATTCTGATTGCATAATTTATATTCTGTAAATAGTACCATGCTGTTAAACTCACCATGATAGGATCCTAAACCTATAATTCTCAAGTGTCATAATTTTGCTTTTTATGTGCCTTTCTTGTTTGTGCTTTTCTCTTGTTTGTGCTTAGTATTAGTTAAGCTGTGTCCAAATACCACAGTCTCTTCCAGTAAGGACAGTGTTCTGGGGACTGGATCGGAGGGGCATCAGGGTTTAACGAGGGATGTTAAACCCTCCTTAGAGGGTTCTCAGAGAGGCAAACCTTCTCAGAGAGGCAAAATTCCCTCTGGCCAGGTGTTCTCCCTCCTTAATAGGCTTTTCTGAGAACTTGTCTCTTCGTACTTTCTGTAAGAAATTGAGTCTGAATTCTCTAGGATCTTGAGTTTAGTTTATTTGAGGAATGACTCTCATCACACCACTCTACTCCCAACGGACATCTGTGATTTGAAATTTCCAAACTCTGTTTCTTCTCACAATATGTGGGAGGAAGTCAGAAGAACATGTCACAGGAAGCATATACTGTGGTGAAACTAGACAGGAAAAAATCCCTGGTTATGGCACAATTCCATTAGAGATGATGAGGTTACTTCCTTCACCTATTCTGGCCATCGGATTTTAGGCTACTTTCCCTAAGAAGCTTTTTGAAAGTTATGTGTGTGTCTATGAGTATGTCTACATATATCATCCATATTTATATTCGGTCAAGTCTCATACCTGTGGATTCTCTGTCTGTAGCTTCAACAAACCTCAGACTGAAAATATTTGAAAATAAAATTTCACATGTACTGAATACGTCCAGGTTTTTTTTGTCATTATTCTTTAAACAACACGATTTAAAGTATATGAACGGATTGCATAGATTATGTGCAAATACTATGCCATTTTATATAGGGGACTTGAACATTTGCAAACTTTGGTAGCCGTGCTGGAGAGGGAGAGTCCTGCAAGCAATCCTGTATGGATACCGAGAGAGAGAGAGAGAGAGAGAGAGAGAGAGAGAGAGAGAGAGAGATTTGAAACCAGCAATAACTTTGTACAGTTTAGAAGATAACTATTTAAAACAAATTAAATTCTACACAATATGGTTTTATGTGTTAGTTTTTCATAGTCTGATTCAGGAATTAACTTCTAACCCTCTTCATTAAGAAAGTTAAAGTCTTTACAGTGTACCTATTTGGTTCCTCTTTCACTACTCTTCTGGTATTCTTTCTCCTGATCAAAGGCAGCCGTTACCGCACACAGTTTGTGCTGGATTGGTCACTGCTTGCTGTTAGAATATTACAATACAGAAAGTTCAGTCTCTCAGCTGACTCTTGTTAAGATTTCACTATTGAAGCACAGAGTCTTCATCTTTGTCGACACTTTGTGAAAACTTTCTGTTGCCATTAGCTTGAGCGTGGGATTCCCCTGTGCAATGGTCCAATTTTCTGCTTGGTCTCTTTGATCTGTAGAACTGAGTAAAACCATTTCTAACTGTGAGATCACTTGGGAAAAGATCCCCCTCTGCTGAAATCATTTGTGTCTGGTGCAGTATTGGCTAATTCTTCCTTTATCTTTTAACCCCTTCGTTCCCTTTTTTCTCCTTCTATCCCACTGTCTCCTGTGCCCTCGCTGGCTCTGTGCCTAAGGAGAATGCTGTTGCTCTTAGAATTTCAGGCCAACCTCAGCATAGGCTATAAAAGCACACGTTGGCAGGATTTGTAGACAGCAGCAAGGGAGGCGTGAAACTTTTCAGAGGACGTGGAGGATGAAATATATCTCTGCTGCCTGACCCTTCCCAGGGCAGTCTGCTTCAAGGCAGAGTTAGAGGGAAATTCGTAAGATGATTCTCCCAGGACAGAAAAAGAATGTTATTGGCCCAAAATAACAGATTAGCAGTTGATATCTCCAAATAATTTTTACTTGCATCATCCCCTTTAATCCTCATGACTTTGCAGGAGATGTTATTATGATCCCGGTTTTCAGATGAGTCTCTAAAAGGTTATGAACTGGTTAAAATGTCTACAGCCAGATTTGGCTCTGAACCAAGATCTTCCTGCTCTGAATCGAGTCTCTTTCCCTGACACTTGATAGCTGGCACCAGAAAAGGCTATAGTTTTTTGATTTCCTAACAGAGAAACACACTTTGTATTGCCATTTACATGGGTTTAAAGCACAGGTCTCTTAAAAGATTCCCTTTCAGAGGGACCAGATCAGCAAAAGAAGATCTGCTCACACTGTAGTACAAACACAAGGAAATCTCCATAGATGAAGGATCAAGGGTAAGCTGTAGGTTAAGATTAAAAGTTCAGGAATGGAACAAAGAGAGACAATTTTTTATGTAATCTAAGAATCTATCCTACTTGGACATTCCCTAGCAAATAGAGGAAAACTAACTGCATTTTCGTGCATGAGAATATTCTGTTCATTTGAAATTCTGAAAATCTATATTTTAAAAAAGAATGTAAGTATTATTCCTCTAGGAAAAATGATGAAGTTCCTTAGAATACATGTTAGTGAGGTTATGAGTAGCAATGGCAAGGCAGACAAGAGGAGTATTCTTGCCAGGAGACCCTGCTGTGGTTGTCAGAGAAGTTCCTTTATTATGTACCAAAGAAGCCCAAGATGTGCACAGGACTGTACCTTAGGTGATCAAAGAGGAGACTTTCTGAGGTCTTTTCTCTCTTTGATTCTAGGGAGATGAAATAAACATTCTTTTTTTCACTTTAAGAGAAGCCTAATATATGAGAAGCGGAGACGTTCTTTTTCTCTGTGTGACAGTACTGCTGACACACAGCTGGAGACTGATTTATCATCGCATTTAAGGAAAGCTTTTAACAAACGACAACACATAGGGACATTAGGCAGTTTCTTTTCCTTGCATAAAACAAAGTGATAAATGGTGTGTGAATCTTAAAGCCATAATCCCTCCAACGAAAACTCTAAAATACGTGAGTTAAAATACCTCAGAATTGCCTTTTCAAATTTACAAGGCATTTCACAGGACAAGATTGAGTAAAGTTAGTTGAACTCGATTAGTTTCTTTTCATCTCAATGCCAGTCTTATGTCACCGTTTCCATGCCTCATATTTATAAAATGTATTACGATTTTTCCTTTGGAAGACTAAGGTGAGTTAGATTCATGACTAGTTCTCTCCCCATTTCTATGACACCTATTTTTTATTGTTGACAATTAAATTAGGATGCTCTGAAGTAGCCCAGACTGGGAGCATATCCTTCATCCATAAATCCTTGATTTGTATGAGAGAAAGTTAAAAAGGTCAAGCCAAGAAAAAGTCAAGGGCTCTTTCAGAGTTTTATATAGTGTCTGTCAATATGGTGTCTATGGCAACCTACTCACCCGATTACTTTCATTTCACACAGATCTTTTTCTTTGGCTGTTCAGTTCGAGATTTGAGCCCCTTCAGATTCTAAGTCACCAACTTGACATCAAAGTCCGGACCAGATTTGTAAAGATTGGTAAACTAAGGCCAGCTGACAGGCCAAATTCAGCCCACTGCCTACTCTTCTGAGTAGAGTTTTGTCTGAATACAGCCATGCTGATTTGTTTATGAGTCATCTGTGGTTACTTTCTCACCACAAGGACAAAGTTGAGTAGCTGTGAGAGTGTGACTCAAAAATGCCTCAAATGTTCACTATCTTGTCCTTAGCAAAAATAGTTTTATTATGCCTGCTCCAGCCCCTTTCAAACTAATGTTAATAGAATAGAGGTACAAGCAAGAGATGTTTCCCTTTCTAGTTCTTGCATATATAGAAAAGTATTGTTTTCAATTTAATCCCTGTCATTTGATAATTCACCAGATCTAGCTGTAACTTAGATTCCATTTTTGTAATACTAAAAAGAAAACCATTAATGATGACACATATTTCTCGGTCTGTAGCTTTTCTATTTTATCATTTTAAATACTTTAAAAGGATATGATATAGGGGAAAAAATATAACTCCCAACCTGCTAGATGTCAGTTATGCTGAATTCGTGTTCCCAGAAGTCAAAGAATGAATTCTAAGGAACAAAGGAGGTTAAGAGTAGGAAATTTATTGAGAGACAGAAAGAGAGCTCCTGAGAGACAGGAGGGGACCCGAGTGGGTTGCCAACGAGCTCACTTTTCAGGGGAAGTTTTATAGAACAAAATTGCGAGGTGGGTACAACGTGTGTCAAAATGATGATTAACCAAAAATATTACAAGTGTAGTCGCTTAGGTAATATTGATCGAATGGAGAAGAAGGTTACACAGCAAATGAACATGGAAAGAATAAAGACATTCCAGGATGGGGTGGATCTGGAGGTCTTGATCCCCCACCTGGGTGACCTAGACTATCAGATCAGATGAGTGTGCTCTTCAGTTCATTGTTTATCCCTCCACCTTATCTTGAGTCTTGACCTTTGATGGATGTGCCTCCAGCCATGGTGGTGGCGTATTCTCCTCTTGTGTATTGACTCCACTGAGGGCCCAGCCCTGTCTGACTGCCTATAATATTTCTGCCTTACTTTGCTGTCTATAATAGATAGATAAAACAAATAAGGAAATGATAGAGAAATAAAAGGGCGTTTGTTTGCTTGTTGGTCAGTGTTACCAAGCTCCCTTCCTGCCAACACCAGCTGAAGTGCCCAAAGGATTTTTCCAGTGACTTCAAATCATTAAACTTTCATTGCTCCCTCCCTATGGCTCCTCTGCTCCTGTGCTGGGTATCATATTTCTAATGGTTAAAAGTCCAGTCCTGATAGAAACATCCAGAGAATCCAAAGGGCCCTCTGAGGTAAACCACATCTAATTTTCATGGGGATTTTCCTTGTTGCACAAATTGAGATTCCAAAAAAGAAATAACATTCTCTGTAGTGAATTTCGGTTGAGATCCTGAAATTGTAAAGTTTCCTCCAAACAGCCTGCTCATAAATCCTCTTAAGCATGCAGCCCTTAGCACAAGTCCCTACTAAATTAAATATCAAGCAGAACTAGGAAAGGATTGGTAAGTACATTTGATTATTTTATAAGGTTGAGAGAAGGAAAGCACATGGGAATTTGAACCCCTAATTATTACTTCTCCCTTGTTGCTCTTCTAGTCTCCTGAAGAGTTGTAGAAAGTTCCAAGCTCTACTTTCCTGGATATCTGTTGTCCTGTTTGTCTTCAGTTCTGATCAAGCGCTAATTGTACTTCTTCAAAGAGCATGGGGAACTCAGTGTGCTTTTCCTTTGTAATGCTGAGATTCTTCCTTTGAAGAAGAGATGGCAACCTTTGGGGCACTTGACCATATTATCTGAATAATAAAACAATTTGGCAGTGACTGAGCAACTTGTAAATTCTGTCCCAGAGAGCCAGAAGTTAAACTCTCCATATCTCTTTGTTTCCAAATACTGAAGAACAGAATGCAAATCAGTAATAGGAAAAGAGAACTAGAAGCATGAGTATAGTGCACAGCACCAAAAATGTAGGTTATTTGGATAATGTGCAATAATTGAGTTCTAATCCTTGCCTGCCTTTAGCTAGTTGCATGGTATGAAGGAGTCATTTTCTAGCCTGGAAATGAGTATTCCTTGTGAAAAACAGAGAGGAGAGACTTGGTTTTGAAGTTTTATTGCAAACCTATTCAGATGACACTCACATTCTGAACTATGAGGAATGTTTTTCTCTGGAACATGTTTCCAGAGAAAGGCATTCTTGGGAGATTTACAGTTTTATGTCGCTTTCCTGCTAGTATTAACTAAACACAGAATTTGTAGGATGGTCTTTGAATATCCTTGGTAAGACAAATGCTCCTTCTATTTAGAAGGTTGTATTCCTTGACCAAATATACATCATTGGCAGTTTACCAGGTAGAAGGGTAGAAAAAAAAGGACATAGTTTCCTTTCCTGTCAGATTACCTTGAGCAACTTTGGCCTTGAGTAGAGGCATGTCACCAACAGGTGGAGGCTGTACCATTGTGCGTGCTGCCTCACCTGGGCCAAGGGAACAGAGCCTGACTCATTCAATCTCTTTCCTAGGTGTATAATTCTATGATTTTATAGGATCTAAGGCTCTGATTTTCTTGTCTATAATTAAAACTTTGAAAAACACACATTTTTATTGAGATGAATCTTGCTTTAACAGGTGCAGGTGGAATACTGTTCATTAAAGACCTCTGTATTACAAGACATTTAATCTTCCCCTTAGTTTTTATAGAAAAAATTTCAACAGTGATGCCATCGTATTTGACCTTACTCATTGCACCTGGAGTCATTCACCAAGAATACCACAGGAATTTTGCCAATAAATTTAGCTGTGCACATTAGCAGTACAATGACTTCAAAATCACATTCATCCATACTTCTTAGGAGGTTCTAAAGTGGCTTAGTCAGCCTTGATAAATTAGTTCTTTCTCCAAAATAGGGGGATAATATAACTCATTATTAGCACATTTTATGGAAATGACATTAATCCAAATTTTAGTAATTTAAAATGCATATTTCAAAAGCACATGACTAAATTCAGTGTAATGAATAAGATTAAGAGTAAATTCGCCCTAACCTCTTGTCAAAAAATGAGTACAAGGAGATGTTATAATGAATGGGGGGTGGTCTTGGTAGCAAAACCTACTTGAAGATTTAAATCAATAAATGTCTTTATGACTGGCATTCCGTTCAGGCCCCTGTGCACAGGCAGACTGCTGCCAACCCGTGGAGACCAGTGATCTTTCCACAGTCTTTCATTCTAGGTATAAAAGAACTCGGTGTACATCGTTCCTGATAACATTCTGAAAGAGGGTCTGTTGAGGATTTGGACAAAAAGGAAAGAAAAGCCACATTGTCCAAGCCCCAGATAAAAATACATAAACACTTTTCATCTTATATTTTGGACTCAGGTATATGGGTAAAAGAATTGAAGTCAGTCTTACAGGAAGTCGAAGCCAAACTTTAATACAACTATCCACCACGCAAGGGTGTTGTTCATCTTCACTGTCAAAGCCCTAGGTCAGTGATGGTGAGCATTTTAGAGTTTTGAATGATGCAAACAGCTCGCCGTAAGACGTGCAGTCTAGGTTCGCCACCACCGCTCTAGGTCAAGGTCCTTGGCAATTTCACTTGGAAAGCTAAGTGCAAAAGTATTGAAACTTTTGCCCTGGCCCACCTGCCTTCCATACTGTTAAACTCACTGTGAGCAGAATGAATTTACTAGAATGGAAATGAGCTCTGATCATTTCCATGCTTGCAATTCTTCTCTGTCTCCCATAACCCTCATGACAAACTTAGAATTTGTTAGGCTAGGACTTGAGGTCCCTTCCTCACCATCTGGGCTCTACCTATACCTCTAGGGGAATGGTCTGCCCCCGTCAAGTCAATGATGTGTGATTTTCCAAATAGTTCTGTTTCTTCATGCTACCTTATATGACACTGAACTTCTCATTTGAGCTGAAACTCACTGGGTAAAAAAATGATAGCTAAATTTATTGGGCACTTACTTTCGAGGCAGACATAATTCTGAGGGTTTTATAGTTTATCAGTGCATTCATGATTTCAGTCCTGCTATGAAGTAGGTCTGCCTTTACTCTCGCTTTATAAAGGAGGAACCAGAAGCGTGGAGCTGTTCAATGACTCTCCTGAGACTTCACAGGGAGAAAGAGCAAGCTCTGAGATTCCAGGGCACATGGTCATAGATAAGTATTTTGCTGTTTCTAAATCTCTTCCTTCCAATTCTGTCCAGAAGCGTTTCATTGTGGTGCCCCACCCCATGTCGTTGATCTGAAGGGTACTGGGTATCTGTGCTCTTTAGTGTCCTGTGCCTCCCCCTATTATAACACGTACCATGCTGCCCTGCTAAGTTCCAAGAGCTACTACAATCTCAGCGCTCTCCTCTGTCTTTCCGTGCATAATGCTCTGCAAATATTTATGAAGTGGAGAACACCTCACTGGCTTCTAAAATAAATTATTTTCTTGTTTTAAAATTTTCTATCTTTCTTGTGAGTAATTTAGCCTCCGCACAGCAATAGGTACTCAGTGTTGAGTGACAAAATAAAAGAGCAAATAGATTTATAGACATTTTCCTGGTGCCCGTCTGGAAGTAGATCAGCTTCCATCAAAATACAAGCTCCTCTTATTTTGCTTTACCATTTTTTGCCATTCTCTTAATTAAAAATACCTCACATAATGGTGACGCTTTAAAGAGAATTTTTTCTTGCGTAATCTTTCATTTATAGTATATATCACACTTCTCAATTTTAGCACAATAATGGAAAACAGTACAACAGAATTTTTCCAGATTGCTCTTTGCTATAGCAAGAAAGAGAATGAAGCACATACTGTGGACTGGATTCTGCTCTCAACATTTTACTTGATTTCATTTAATTATAGCAATCTTTTTGGATAAGCATAATTATCTCCATTTTACAGAAGAGAAAACTGAACTTCAGAGTCATATAAATATCTTATCCGAGTCACACACAGAGTAATGTACAAAGTGGAAACCCAAACCCAGATTCACAGACTCCCAGAATTCCTAGTTTAATACCTATCTGAGGGCCTGGAGGTCAGAGGCCGGGAAGGTTACCTACGGAACTAGCTACTCTTTCAGATGGCAAAGTCAAATAAATTCACAAGTAAAATAAACCCGCTTGACTTTGTTACACAATGGCTAATCTTGTCTTGAATTTGCCAGCATGGAAGAAAAGAGCAGCTCTCGGGGAGACCGCTAGTGTGACTTTCTCTTGCTTGCTGTGTAACCTCAGGCATGTGATTGAGTCCCAACATATGCAGTTTCTCCACTTGAGAAACGAGCATCATAATAAACCCTTCCTTATGAGGTTATTGAACTCTGGCTCCATGATTTAGCAGCCCGGAACCCGACGAGCAGGCTTCTCGCCTACTTAGCTCAGCACTTCTGCTATCCCATGTCTGACTGCAATGTACTCTGTTGCAGTGTGGAGGCTCATGGTCAAGAATCTAGAAGTTCCTTCTGCTGAAGCTCTTCTTTCCCCAAGTAATGAGTTTCTTGACAAATCTAACAGTCACTTGCTTTATGTCTACATCCTGCTGTATAAATTGTCATCAATTATCTAAGGTTAACATTTGAAATTCTCAGTAGTAGTAAAGAAGGTAGCTCTTTGTAAGTCATTTGTAATAATCTTTAGTAACCGATAATTAGACACTAATTAGCTCATTTGCTTAGTGTTGTTTTTACTTAGTAAGACATTTAATGAGTTAATTACAAGAAAAGGAATTGAGTGGTAATCAAATGCCAATTAAGGATTTTTATATATGTAAGCAAAGCGTATTGGTTAACTAATAACGTTTAAAATTAAAACAATGAACTAAATGATTTAAGGTAATGTGATAAGAGTTGTTCTACTTTTATACTGATTATCATGCTGCATTAGTCTTGTTGCCTATGCAGCAGATTAAACAAGTTTTAGGTTTTCAGGATTTCTAGGCCTCAGCTCTGTGGACACCTTAAGCCCGATAAGAGTTTTTGGTAGGGAGCTATCTAGTATATCGTAGGCTATTTAGCAGCTTCACAGCCCTTTACTCACTGGACACAGTAGTACTTTTACAATTGCAGCTGCGAAAATGGGTCCAAACCCTGCCAAACATCCCTGGGGGTGGAGTGGGCATGAGGATGTAAAATCTCCCCTGGTTGGGAACCACTGAGCTATATTCTAATTAAAAAAATTTTTTTAATCTATATAACAAGCTGTGAGAATCAGCTCTGCATTTTTATGGGGGTTTAGGACTTCTCTAGGGTGGTGCAAACTAACCTTTTACCTTTGGTCACAAAGATGTTCCTCAGTCACCCAGAAACTCCCCTGATTTGTTACTTAATTTTTCTTTAGTTAAAATATGTTTTAACTAAAATACAACTAAAAGCATTGTGCACTGGGTGCTTTTCATTGTGTACTGGGTACTTTTTCTAAGTACTGGGGTTAAATCAGTGAATGAAACAGAAAAATATACGTTGGGTTAGTGTGAGATATAGTGTGGAGACAAAAAAGCGAGTGGAATGGAGAATTCAGTTTTACATAGTGGCATAGAAGTCCTTACTGAGAAGGAGCTAACCCCTTACCAAAGACAGGAAAAGGGACGCTGTGGATATCCGAGGAAACATGTCCAAGACAAAAATTAGTGCGAAGCCAGTTTCCTTTTTCTCATCGAGAAAAAAAAAAAAATCCCCACATTCCGTTAGCAATATCTCATGCCTGTTCCTTTTCAACTGTATTAAATATCTCAATCAGATATTTTGAAGTGAGTATTAGTGTATCTTTAAAATAGTGTTGGGGTAAATTGAAGCAGGGAATATTACTGTATATGCCAAAGAGGAATAGTGAAAGAAAAATGTTATAGAGTCAATTAAAAAATAAGCATATGTCATGTTACTGTCATCTAATAATGTTAAATTAGTTGTCCTTGCCAATTTGAGTTTATTGACAATAATATTTCAGTACCACATTAAGAAGTCACATTATGACCTACACGCTTTCAAATCTTCACGATTACTATTAAACCACTACTTGTTCTAATGAGAAAGGCTGGCAAATACGATAAGCATTGAGCTTTAGCATCTTAATCACAGGATATAAGTCAGGCACAAATGCAACAATTGAATTTTTATATTCTTCTCAGGCAACAAAGGGGAAGGGCAGATCGCCAAGCTTCACTTTATATTTGAAGCATGAGAGTTGAATTTTTAACAATAAGAGTTTCAACAAGACCGTAATTCTTTTTTTTTATTGGCCAATAAAAAGTTGTATGTAATTATGGTGTACAGGGAGATGGTTGAAAATACATATATGTTCTAGGATGGCTTCCTCAGTCTAATATGTGTGTGCATGTGTGCATGCACGCGTGCGTGTGTGTGAAAGAGAGAGATCTCACATCTCAGTTAATTCTTTGATGGACTGACAAGCTCATATCCATCCTATGCCTTACAGAATGTATCTTCTGGAAGTCCACCCCTCTATCAGTCTTTATGTCAAAATTTCTTGGATAATTTAGAGTGTCTTATTATCTAGTAATTCCTCAGGAAAGATGCAAATTAACTATATTCCCCAAATTCTTGTGTGTTCATAAGTGTTTATCTGTGGATGTTATACTTAAAAGTCAATTTATTTGTGTACCAAATTCTTAGCTCACATTTTCTTTTCTTTAATAACTTGAATATATCAATCCACTGTTTTCTAGAATAGTACATTGATATAAAATGTAATGACACTTTAATTTTACTTTCATTATAAGTGAACTTGTTGGTTTGCTTGAATGTCTGGAGGATTTTTTTTAATGGTCTAGTAGCTTTACTAGAATCCTGTAGGTCTTGGTTTAGGTGTTTATAGGTTGGTTTTCCTAGGTAGGTTGTATACTCTTATAAAATACAATGTCAGCTTTCTTCTATACTTTTATGAAAGGTTTCCCTGATTAAAGTTTGTAACATTTGTTTTCTTCCATTACTTTGGTTTACTTTTGCAGTGATTCTATTAGAAGTTCTGTGTCACACTGACATATTTATTCCAATCCAACCCATATTCTCTTATCTTCATGTGATCAACACGTTTCAACAAAAGATGGAGTTAGTCTTCTCTCCTGGACTCTGGGCCATGCTTTGTGATTACCCTAACTGATGGATGATGAAAGAAATGATGTGCAATGACTTCTGATATTGGATTATAAAAAGGATGCACTTTTCCTTTGTCCTTTTATATATTGGGCTGCCTGCCCTCGGAGCCCTGCACCATATTGTGGGGAATCCCAGGCTGCCTGGACAGGCAAGGTACAGTTGTTTTAGCTCTCAGATCGAGCTGGGCTCTTAGACAATAGAGGCCATCAACCACCAGGCATAGGGATGAGTAAGTGTTTAGATGATTCCAGCTCACGTCCTTCAAGTTTTCCAGCAGAGGTCCCCAGCATCACGGAGAGAAGTGACCTAGTGCTAATATCCTGTCTGGCCCTCAGAAACCATGAGACAGAATTATTATCCTCTAGGATTTGGGGGTGTTTGATATGTAGACTAGAAATCTAACACAAGTGTGTTCATTCCTTTTTCTCCTTAATTTTCCTTTTTCCCTTTTCAATTTCCATTATCATTTGTATTTGTTTGCTTTTGCATTTCTTCTTGTTTAATCACTAGAATCTTCATTGCTGACATTTCCCCATGAGCTCTGTCACTTTATTTCTGAGTTTTTCTAATTTTTATTAACGTTGTACTGTCATGTCTTGTGTCATTCTTAGTGCTGTCGGAATAAAGAAAGTCAGACACGAGTTAAGTGTGAAGGGCAGAAGTTTTTCAGTGGAAAAGAGTGCAGCATGAACCAAACTCGACTGCAATTTGTACTGAGGTGATCTTGTGTTTTAAAGGGAGAAAGAAAAACTGAGGAGGAGGTGAGTGGGAGTTCACTAGAGTCAGGAAAGTGAAAAACTAAGAAAGCAGGAGGGGAGGGCTGGGGTATAGCTCAGGAGTAGAAGCTAGTCTAGCATTTGTTAGGACCTGGGTTCAACCCTCAGCACTTCCAGAAGAAAAGACAGGAAATGTGAGAAGGGAGGGACTGGCCAAAGCGACACCCATCTGGGCTGGTTAATTGGTGCTTATCAAAGCCAGGCTCCATCTTTCCCACAGAGGCTGGGAGACAGGGACCCTGTCTGCAGGGATTGACCGGAAAAAGCTGCAAGTTCTCTAGGCAGCTTTGATGTTTCTCAAGCAGGTACTTTAAGAGGGCTTGAGTCACCGTAGAGACGTGGTTTGGAGCGATTTGAAACTGCATTAGTGTTTCTTCAAGCTTTTACAGGTCGAGGTCTAGACCTGTTAAGAAGAGCGTTCGGAGGAGCCTGGCTGGAACTTGGTGACAGAGAGAATATTTGTCAGGGCCTTTCAGCTCATTTCAAAAGAGTTGGTCACAGTTTTAATTTGTTTGGTGAACACGCCTTTTCGGTGTTTTGTTTGTAGGAGTGTGATTTTGTGTCCTTTTTCTGTTTATAGAAACTTTACGTGGCACTTGCCCTCTGTCCTTCTCAGGTGTTTGTTTTTATGTGAAATGGTTTTCCTGAATGCTTAAGAGGACGGTAGCTATTCCACTTTCTCATCCCTAGAGCTCCTTTTCCCGTTCCTTTTGTCTCAGTGTGAGAAGCATCGCCCATTCCAAGAGCTGCCCCTCCCTTCCTGCACCCCTCCCTTTATCAGCTTGGCCCTTCCTGGTGAGCTCATTGCTCTTACCCTGTTCAGCTGAGACTTCCTGCAGTTTCTCCTCAGCAGGTTGCATTCTGGAGGGGGATTTGGCTTATTAATTTGGGAGTTTATAGGGTTGCTAGTGTCGTCAGTACCTTTGGATCTCTCTGTAGATTCCTTTTGCCCAGATGACTACATGGAAGTTTTTAAGTCCCTCCCAACCTACCATGAGTACCTGCAAACGTCGTGGGTCTCTATGATGCCCTGGG
>PVJO010014964.1:0-46658 GCA_004026905.1 Hystrix cristata
CATTCACCCACCCCTCCCTATTTGCAACAAGTGTAACTACACTTTACCATTTTTTCCCCCTTTCATCTTACTTTTCTGTTAACCTTCTTCTATATCCCCCTTTCCCCTATCTAGTTCTTCTCTCTTTTGAATACTATCTCTCCCATTCTGCTTCTTTTATACAGGAGAGATCAAAGTATATGGTGAATGTTTAAATTTAAATTTGAATTTTAAAAAAATACTAATTAGGGGTGGGGATTTAGCACAGTGATTAGAGTACTTGCCTTCCAAGCACAAGGCCCTGATGAGTTCGATTCCCAGCACCAAAAACAAAACAAAACAAAACAAAAAAACAAAAAAATACTAATTACACTGAAAAGCACATTGTCATTAATCCCCCTGAAAATACTCCCTTCTCATTTCAAACACACTTACCCATCATTTTTGCCACTTTCTAACACTAGTCTGTAAGTCTTCTTTCGTGAGTGTCTTTAGAAGGTATGATTAAAAAATACAGTGAGTGGTCCTGCTGAGTGCTATCCAACAGAAAAGCAGGCTGATAGAGAAATTACTGTGTGTCTTCATTTACCTTATTCACTGGTTCTGGCACCAAGTGACTTTTGGCTCTTCCCCAAAGTCAAAATGACCATGGAAGGCCAACAGTTTGAATTACTCCAGGATATCGAGGCACCCAGCACAGTACAACTAAAGTCACTCATGAAGGAGGACTTCCAAAACTGCTTCAGCGTGCTCGCTCAGCAGCACGTATACAAAACTTCTTCAGAGAGTAGCAAGAACAATGGGGTAAGTGTGTGTGAAGCAAGAGGGAGTATTTTGAGGGGGGTTGGTAGTAATATCTTTCATTTGAGTATTTAAAAAAAAAAAAAACATAAACATTCACTGTATTTTCCGATCGTGCTGTGTATTTCGAGCAGACTTCATCCCGTTCACCACCTCTGTGCAGCCCTCTCCCCCATACTCACACGGTCCCTTCTGGCCTTCCAGATTCAGATATTAAAGACAGCCGAGGTTACCCAGCACTTGCCCAGGGAGTGCCTTCCAGAAAACCTGGGTGGGTACATCAGAATCGACCTCGCCACGTGGAATTGCCAGTTCCTGCCCCAGGTGAACGGCCACCCAGACCCCTTCGATGAGATCATCCTGTCCTCCTTCCCTCCTGCCTTAGACTGGGACTCGGTGCATGTTCCAGGTCCCCACGCCATGACCATCCACGAGCTGGTGGACTATGTTAACACCAGGCAGAAACGGGGGATCTATGAGGAATATGAAGACATCCGCCGGGAGAACCCTGTTGGCACATTCCACTGCTCCATGTAAGTAGGGCGGGTTTGGCTGCGGTGGTCCCCGAGATGCCCCTGGTGGGTGCTGACAGCGCCCTGCACAGAGGCTCCTCCTGAGGTTGGGGAGCGGCACCGCAAGTGACAGCTCTCATCCAGAAAGACTGGCACCTCCTTTGGTGCTTGCTGCCGTGTCCTGTGCTGTCCGTTCGGAAGGTCTTTGCTTCCAGCATTGGACTCCTGTAATAACAGATATGCTTTGGGGTATTTTCCTGAAGTGCAAATATTTAAGAAAAAAGAACCAAAATGGGCTTCTCAGTATTCCTGACCTTAGTGTGAGCTCTGATCTCTTCAGTTTCTTCCTGGAGCATTTTATACAATGCTGGAATAAAATGCCACATCTTAAGCAGTCAGGAACTGGCGCATTTAAAAGAGTCCGAGGTCAGAAGAGAGAAGAATTGCCTCTTAGGAATTTAACTTTTTGGGATCTTTCTTCTACCTAAATCTTGCCTCAAAACCATCTACTAGTCTATAACACTGATTCTTAACTGATTCATTGCTGTTGGCAATAGGTCATTTTTCTTATCATGTTGCTCTAATTTCTCTTATCCTGTTTTAATCAACTGTAGCAGAAATCTCCTTCTCTCCAACTTGTGAGCTCTGTTTGTTGGAAATTTGGGAAGCTGTCCCAGCGGGTACCAGGCTTACATTCCACCTTAGCCAGAAGTCCCCTCTGGTGTAGTTTCCCTGTGTTATGCATGACCGTGTGAGTCTGGGGTCTGCTCCATGATTTTGTGAGTACCCTGTCCCTCAGGATTCTCTCCAGCTTCCTCAGTGTCTTTGAAGAAGATGCAAAGGAAAGAGGGAAAATAATGAGTTAGGAGACCAAGCGGAGGGTGGTAAGAGAGTGAAGTGATCGGGACAGAGGCCAGTAGGCAGAGCAGAGTGCAAAGGAGGGGCTGTGGCACATAGCTCGGTGGTGGGGCTCTGGTCTGACATGTGCGAGGCCCTTGGCTTGATCCCAAGCGCTGGGGAAATAATCCAGAGAAAGTAAGAGTAGTGCCACGTGCCATGGCACATGTCTGTAGTCCCAGCTGCTTGAAGGGTGAAACAGGAGGATCACCATTGTGAGGCCAGCCTGGATGATGTAGTGAGACCCTGTCTCACAATTTAAAGAAAAGGCTGGGGCCATAGTGCAGTGGTGGAGAGTCCCTGGGTTCCATCCTCAGTGCTGAAGAAAAAAAAAAATAAGAGTGGTAAAAGGGAAAAGAGAGCATATATGAAAAAAAGGGAATGTGCTTTTCTCCCACACAATTTTGTCCTGTGCTGCCCACTCAGGACGTCTGTTTGTATCAAGTCTCTTTCAAGTTTTGAGTGCAGGAAGTGCCTGAGAGCCGGGAGTGTGCTGGGCTGTTCCCAGAGGGGACACACTGTCAGGGATCCCTACCAGCTGCAGTGCCCCGGCGGTACTCAGGGTAGGGCTGTCTGCTTGGCGTTACCCAGACCAGCTGCCACATGACAGTCAGAGAATAGACCCAGTCGACGAGACGAGTTTTCCATCTGTCTCTCTGTTGAACGATGGAGTCCCCACTTCATGGTGGAGACCCAGGGTCCTCATCAGCACCAGGCCTCTGTCTCACGCCAAAGCCCATGAGCGCTTACCCCTGTGGAAGAGCTGTGCTTTTCCCCGGACTCTGGTTAGGAGATAAATATTTACTATAGCCCAGGGGTCGAGGGAACAAGATGCCTTCTTTCTCCTTTTGTCTCCTCCCTGTACCACTTTTTTGGACTTGTTTTTTTGTTTGTTTGGTTTTTGAGACAGGGTCTCACTACCTAGTTCAGGATGGCCTCAAAATCATGGCAATCCTCTTGCTTTAGCCTCCTGAGTGCTGGGATTACAGGTGTAGGCCACCACACCCGGCTGGACTTTTTTTAAATTATACTTTTTTGACATATTTCCTTCCCTACTTTTTTTTTTTTGAGACAGAGTCTTGCTATGTAATTCAGACTGGCCTTGAACTCACTGTAGTCCAGTAGTCCAGTAGTCCAGTAGTCCAGCCTGGCCTCAAACTCACAGCAGTCCTCTTGCCTCAGCCTCTGAAGTGCTGGGATTACAGGTGTGCACCACCATGCCTGGCTATCCTCACATTTTTTGCTAGTGCATATTGGCTGTACAGATTAATGAGTTTCATTTTGGTGGACTTGAACATGCACATAACATACTTTAATCACTCCCACCATCCCCCTTGTTCCATGCCCCCTAGTTGCACATTTTTTTATTTTAGTGCGTATAATGTATTTTGATTTATATTCATCCCCCATTACCCACCCTCACACCACTCCCCTTGTCCCCTTCCTTTTGTCTAATAAGTCTCCCTTCTACTTCCTTGTCATCTTTTTTAGACTCCACATATTAGGGGGAATGTGTGATATTTGTCTGGGTCTGGCATATTTCATGCTACATCATGGTCTCCAGGTCCATCCATTTTTCTGCAAATGATTAAATTTCATTCTTTTTTATGGATGAGTAATATTGTGTGTGTATATCACATTTTTCTTTTGTCCATTTCTCTGTTGATGAGCATCTGGCTATTGCATATCCTGGCCCTCGTTAACTGTGCTGCAGTAGACGAAGGTGTTCAGGTCTCCCTAGAGTATGCTGACCTTAATTCCTTCCTGTGTTCTCCAGGGATTGGTGTAGCCAGTCCAGTGAAGGTCGCTTCATTAATAGTTTTTTTGAGGACCCTCCATACTGATTTGCATAGTGGTTTACATTCCCACCAGCAGTGCAGAAGGGGTCCTTTTTCCCCACAGCCTCGCCAGCACTTACTGTTTTTTATAATCTTGACAGTAGCCATTCTGATTGGGTTGAGATGGGATCTCAATGACTTTTGATTTGCATTTCCCAAAGTTAAACTTTTTATTATGAGGTGATTGTAGATTCACATGCAGTTGCAATAAGTAATGTAGACAGGTCACTTTTACCCTTTCCACAGTTTTCCCCAGTGGTTATAGCTTTTGAAACTAGTGTAATATCACAACCAGGATGTTGACATTGATGATACATGCACATAATTTTTCAAGGCCAAATAGTATGAAGAAAAGACCAATAACAAAATGGGCACCAGTCTCGTGCCTTACCCACAATTCTGCTGTCTGTAGTTTTTCATTTTGAACTCTTTGTTTCTGTTTTTGAGACCAAGTCTCACTGTGTGGCCCAGACTGGTCTCTAACTTGTTGGGTCAAGGGGTCCTCTCACCTCAGCCTTCTGAGTAGCTGGATAATTGTGACTGCAGGCATATACCATCACGCCTAGCTCATGTTTCACTCTTGTAGCTGTTTCTTCTGTATTTCTTCCATGGTTCTAAGTTAAAATGCTTATAATGCTCTTTGTTGATTCTGATTGTAGGTGATCATTTAGGTCTTAGGCCATTCTCTGTTTCTTTTTTCTGACTGTAACGGTATGACATATTTATTTTAGTGGGGATTGAACCCAGGGATGCTCTACTACTGAGCTATGTCCTCAGGCTTTTATTTTGAGACAGGGCCTTGCTGAGTTACCCAGGCTGGGCTCAAACATATGACCCTCCAGCCTCAGTCTCTCATGTAGCTGGAATTACAGATACATGCCACCAAACCTGGCTTATACTATGACACAATTTTAATTGAATCAACAGTAGTTGTTTACATATTTGTGGCTTTAATTCGTATTGCAGAGTTTGTGAGCTACTAGGAAACGATCAGATATATTAATCTTATCAAATGTATTTTTTGGTTCTTCTGGTTACCTAATTTTTTCATTTGGTTTTATTTTTTTTGTCTACCTATCCTCCTTATTTTGTTGTGTGATGAATCAGGTTTATTTTACACTGTCATTATTTTCCAGATGGTCAAATACATCAGATGATCGCTTGGTTCCATTTTATCCCTGGAGCCCTGACCTCAGAACTTTCCGTTCTTTGGCTCCAGTCTAAGCTGTAGCTGGTTATCCTCTGGGTCTTCTACTCCTTCGTCCTGTAATATCCCTCTTTTCTGGTTGGATCTTGTTTCTTTGTCTCGTATTTTATTCTTTCTTCATTTGTGCTGCATTTTGCTAAGCATAGATTTCTGTATCTGAAATAATTTTACTTCAGACTTTTTACAGCAATGCTATGAGTAGTCTGTTATTCTATTCTTTCTCAGTCCTTATAACTAGAATGCTGTAGTTTTGTTTTTTTCTCCCTGGACATTTTTAGATACTCTCCTCTTTAGTTTAAAAGTTTTGTAGTGATATGCTTTGGTGTGTGTCCATTCTTTTCATTCACAATATTGGGTGCTTAATGGATTCTTTTGATGCTTTTTTTTTTTTTTTTGGTGTGCTTTTTTTGGTTTGTTTTGTTTTTTGACACTTTATTTACAGATACAAATGTAGTTCAAGCTGGCCTTGAACCTTGAACTCACTATGTAATCCAGGCTGGCTTCAAATTCTTGTCAGTCCTTCTGCCTTAGCCTCCCAAGTGCTGGGGTTACAAGTGCGTGCCACCACACTGGGCTCTAGGACATTTTTTATTTTAATGCTGGGCATTGAAACCAGGGCTTGTTCCTTCTTGGCAAAGCCTGTACCGGAGACCCCATCTAGGGATTTTTCTCTTTTTTACATTTTTTCATACTTCCTTTCCTTACACTGTATTAGTAGTCTCTCTCTAGAATATTCCTAGCAGTCTAGTTGGATCACCCAGAAGCAGTGATGACCAACCTTTTAGAGCTTTCAGTGATAATAAGCAGCCCACTCTGGCATGTGTGCCACAGGTTCATCAGCACTGGCTAGAGGAAAGATTGACATTTTCTTTTTATAAAGGGCAGAACATAAATATTTTAGACTGGGACTGTGCTGCAAGTACTCAATATTAGTGATATGTACTTGGTGAGTATATAAAGAGATGTGCTCTGTGTTATTCTAATAAAATTTTATTTACAGATACAAGTGGCATGGCCACAGTGTGCTGACTTCTTTCCTGGAATGATACCCTTATTTTCTTACATTTTCTCATACGTTTTTTAATGTTTTTCCTTTTGTTTTGTATCTGAGAAGTTTCTACAACTTTGATATATTGAAGTTCCTGATTTACATGTCCCTCCCCCCATGCCTTGTGCTGGGATTTGAATCTAGGGCCTCCTATGTATTAGGCAAGTGACCTAACACTGAGCAGTACCCCAAGATGAAATTTTTACTTTTTAACAGCGTTTATCTTTTGATTGTTCCTTTTTCAAAACATCCTATTCTTGTTTCATATATAATGATATGTCAAACTAGAATTTAGAGATTTATTTTAGCTGAATATAATGATGTATACCTGCAATCCCAGCTACTTTGGAGGCTGAGTCAGGAGGATTACAGATTTGAGGCCAGTTGGGGCACTGAGCAAGACCCTGTCTCAAAATACAGTTTTAAAAAATGGTCTGGGGTTGCCTTGCATGTATGAGGCCCTGGGTCCAATCCCCAGTACAGAGAGAGAGGAGAAGGGAGGGAGAGAGAAAAAGAGAGGCGAGGGGAAGAAATTGATTTTGAGCATCTTTTGATAAATTTGTAGTAGAGGTTGTTATGTGCAGCCAGATGGTCTCTGTGTTGTTTTGGCGCTGTACTTGATCAGAGTGGTCTTCACCCAAATTCTGATCACACCCTCTTACTCTCTGAGAAGATCGACTCCTCTGAGCCTCACCAGAGTAGCCCTCGCTGTCCTGCTGGTAGCAGTGTAGACTGCTCTGTCTAGCATGCTCCTCCAGATCACCCCCAAGCTCACCCCTTACCACTCCCAAAGCTGCTACTGCATTTTGGGTTTTTGTTATAACAGCACCCACTCAACAGCCCAGACCTCTGGCATAGTCCATGTGGGCTCCCTCTCACTTTTCTGTAAGCGTGAATGCTTACAAGAATGTTGAACCAGGGCTGGGGTGTAGCTCAGTGGTAGAGCACATGCTTAGTACGCTGAAGCCCTGGGTTCAGTCCCTAGCACCAAAGCAAAATGAGCCCAAATGACATGGACCCGTGTACACCAGACGGTAAAGAACTCCCACGTCCCACCTCAGTAGTGACTGACACCAGGCTTTTACATTGCCAGTCATTGTGTGTATGTATGTAGACACACATTGTAGCGTTTCCTTTTTTTTTTTTTTTGGTACTGGGGCTTGAACACTGGGCCTTCCCACTGAGCTACAGCCCCAGCCCCTGCCCCCTTATTTTAAATTTTGAGACAGGGTGTTGCTAAGTTACGCAGACTAGCCTTGAACTTGTGGTCCTTCTGCTTCAGCCTCCCAAACCACTGGGATTACAGGTGTGTGCCCCCATGCCATCCTTACTTTTTTTTTTTTTTTTTTTTTTTGGTGCTGGGGATCGAACTCAGGGCCTTGTGCTTGCCAGGCAAGTGCTCTAACCACTGAGCTAAATCCCAGCCCTATCCCTACTTTTTTCTTGAATTTTCCTTGTCTGTTTCATTTCCTTCAGGTCTCCAGGAAACCTGGAGAAGAACCGCTATGGGGATGTCCCTTGCCTGGACCAAACTCGAGTGAAGCTGACAAAACGAAGTGGTCACACTCAGGTAGATAGATAGATGCTGTCTTGTTTGGAGCACTATGTTCAAGCAAACTTCTTCAAAGGGAAATGTACTGATTCTGTAATACAGTGGTGGTGGACTTCATGGCATGCATACCTCAGTGACCACACAGAGCCAGCTCTGTCCGATCATGAGCCAAGTCGCCCCAGCAGCCCAGCACAGAGTAACAGCCCACAAGGTGACCACGCGCATGCTTGGAAAGGAGTAGCAGAGTCAAGCAATGTCATCACGAATTGTGACTCATTAGCCGGACTTTTTCCAGCTTTTGTATGGCACTTGGCCTCTAAGAGGTTTGCCATCACTACAGTAGAATGGAAAAGGACCCTGAGCCAGGAATGCGAGGTTTGTGTTCTGATTTTGTACCATCTATCTCTAGATGCCCGATAGTACTGAGTCACAAGTAAGTAGAAGTAAAACAGAAGTAAATGAAGTTTTTTTTTTTTTTTTTTAGATACTGGGAATAAAACCCAGGGCCTTCACACTAAGCTACATCCCTGGCCATTTAAAAAATTCTAGACACAGGCTCTCCAAGTTGCCTAGGCTGGCCTTGAAATCTTCCTGCCTCAGCCTCCCAGAGTACTGAGCTCACAGGCATGTGCCACCATGCCCCGCTCTAAATGAAATTCTTTCTGTGGTGCCCACGGTATGAGGTCTGGCATATGGGGGCACTCAGTAAATGTCAGGTTATTTCTGCCCTTCTACCCTCGTTATAAAGCTGGGGAACATGGTCCAGCTCAGGTGGCACCAGTTTGTATGCATCATTACAAGGCAACTTGGATTTTAAGTGATTGATTTTTTCCACGTAGATCTGAAAAAACTGTGGACACTGTTGCGTACATAAATGTGCAGGGTGGAGATGAGACAGCCAGGGGACTGTGTTATCTAATGTACTAAATAACAGCTTGAGACGTCCATACTATTAAAAACACATATTTGTTAATAGAGGTATTGAGTGAAATGTTTACTCTTCACATGCGCCTTTAACATTGGTGTCTCAGCCTTCATTTGAACCATTTTCTTTTCTGTTTCTTGGTGCTGGGGATCAAACTCAAGGCTTTGCACTTGTCAGGCAAGAGCTCTACCGCCTGAGCTACCTTCCCAACCCCATGAACCACTTTTAAAATCAGTCTAACGCACTTTTGCCACTGATACCGTCTTTATTTCCTTCTAAGTATCACAGTACCATCACTGACAAGTATTCTTTTTTTTTTTAAATGGTACATTGTAGATGTACATATTGATAACATTCATCATAGGGGATTTGTACCTGTACACAACATATTTTGTTTCTTTTTTTTTTTTCCCATTCCCCTCCCCTCACCTCCTCCTCCCTCCCTATTTACAAAAGCTTTGTTTCCATTTTTTCCTTCCTGACAAGTATTCTTTTTCGGGGGAAGGGTGGTGCTGGGAATCAAACTCAGGGCCTTGCAGTTGCTAGGTGAGCGCTCTACCACTTGAGCTAAATCCCCAGCCCCCAAGGGCAAGTATTCTGAATCAGAAAAACATATTAGGATAATATTAGGGCAGTTTTTAATTTTCATTTGTCTTGCATATCAGGCATCCGCTACATCAAAATCATTTATAAATCCCCTTTAAATATTCTCTTGAAATAGCTTGTTTATATTCACTTCCAGATTCAGAATTTTGAGGTGAGCATCTAAATAGGCATGGCATTTCTTTCTCTATTTCTTTTTGCTATAATATTTTTTTCTGGTGACCTACAAGCATCAAAAAGCAGTGATTGGGGTTGGGGATTTAGCTCAAGTGGTAGAGCGCTTGGTAGAGTGCTTGCCTAGCAAGCGCAAGGCCCTGAGTTCAATCCCCAGCACCACTCCCCAAGCATTGATTGAGGTTGCTATTTCAAAGTAATTTAAATTTTGTTCCTTTAACACAACACCCATTTGTTATATCTCCCTACTCATTCTCTGAGGGATGATTTTTTTTTGGCGGGGGGTCAGGGATCGAACTCAGGGCCTCGTACTTGCTAGGCAAGCACTCTAACCACTGAGCTAAATCCTTAGCTGCTCTGGGGGATGACTTTTGGAGAAATCCTTGACTCGTATTTGAGCATATATGTATGTGCTTGGTACCCTGAGATCACAGTTTAATTTCTCTTGACAAGGATGCCTGCAGAGAGTTTCCAGGCAGATCTGTTAGCTCTGCATCTGTCTAGGACCTGAGAGTGTCATTGTACATACTCTGAAAGGTGGCGCTCCCTGGCTGGGTTGCGTTTATCTGTTTTGTTGACTGCTCGTATCCACTCTGTAGAACTGTGCCTGGCATGTAGTAGACAGAAAGTACATAAAGGAGTACATCCAGAGACTAGGATACTGTCCTAGTTATCCTGTAGTTCATCCGAACACCTTTGCCTGATTTGTGGTCTCCTTACAGCAAATACTGGCAAAGGTTTTATTTTCATGGTAAATGCAAGATTCAGGTTTAGTTTTGTTTTTTGGGCGTTACTTTTTTAGTTTCAGGGACAAAATACTCCCTAGTAGTATTTCTGCTTTTGGAATTATTTCTCATTTTGTTTTTTGATATTTACTTATTTTAATTAATAAAGTTGTATGTATTTATGACTTACAATGTTTTGAAGCATGCATACAAAAATACATATACATTGTAGAATGGCGAAATGAAGCCAGTAAACATACGCCTTACTTGCATATGCTTTCGGAGTTCTTCTTTTTCATGAGGTCTGTAATCCTCTTTGTAAGGGCTCCATTTTAATGGTTCTCGTGGTGTAAACCCTTCACAAAGTTCTGTCTCCCAGAACCATCACATTGTAGGGGAGGATTTCTGTACGGGAGTTTGGGGAGAGGACACAAACACTGTCTATAGCAGGGGTTTGCCTCAGGCTTAGACATTGTCTCTGAGGTCATTTTCTGTTTTAACACGTGATGATTCTTCTGAAAGTGCTGATAGAAATTCCCAGAGACAGGTGCTGTCAGAGACAGGGGTACTGAAAGCTGATATTCTTCATGATAAACAATAGTAAGTCTCCTTTATTTTTTAAGTTGTATTTTATTTTATTTTTGGATTTTTTTGGTGGGTGGGGGAGCTGAGATCAGACTCAGGCCCTTTTGTTTGCTAGGCAAGTGCATTACTACTTAAGCTAAATCCTTAACCCTGATTTTTGGAGTTTTGGGACAGGGTCTCACTAAGCTGCCCAGGCTGAGCTCAAACTCTCAAGTCTCTCCTGCCTCAGCCTCCTATAGTGCTGGAATTATAGATGTGTGCTACTGTGCCTGACTAAAGGTTTTTAATTTTAATATAGTATAGTTTACCTCTTTTTTTGTTGCTTGTGGCTTTGTTGTTATATCTAAGAAGGCTTTGGGGCTGGGGATTTAGCTCAGTGATTAGAGTGCTTGCCTCACAAGTGCAGGGCCCTGAGTTTGATCCCCAGCACTAAAAATAAAGAAAAAAAGAAAGCTTTCCCTAGCCCAAGGTTACAAAGTTACTCTTTCATTTTCTTCAAAGAGTTACATAGTTTTAATCTCTTGCATTTATGTCTTTGGTCCATTTTGAGTTAATTTTGTGTCTGGCATCAGGACAGGGTCCGCTTGGCTTTTCTACATGTAGATGTCTAGTTGTGCCAGCGCCCTTCATTAAAATGAGGTTTGAGTTGTCTCTGTCGCCCCCAGAGTGAACCCACACCAGGGGGCGTGCTGACCCTGGACCCCATTCTGTAACCCCAGTGCTACCTGTCCTGCATGCAGTGACGTTTCGTCTTTCCCACCAGACAGATTACATCAACGCCAGCTTCATGGATGGCTACAAGCAGAAGAACGCTTACATTGGCACCCAGGGTAAGCTGACGCGGCCTTCACGTGTCGGTCTTGTGCTCTCTGCCTTGTGCCAGATGATGGCATGGTTTTTTAAAGAAAACGTAACTTGAGTCCTGAATCATGGCCTTTTGTAAAGGTTGGTGGCAGTAGGAAGGCACCTGGGGGATACGGGCTTTCTGTACCACATGTGCTTGGGAACTCAGTGCATAGGGCTGAACTGGAGCTTGAAGCCTGCAGGTACTGCCCGCCCGTGACTTTCAGCTCTGTGTCTTGGTGTAGCCAAGCCAAAGAGGCAGGGACTTAAGATGCTTTTCATATCCAGGAAGAGGCCAGGAATGGCAGTGGTATTTCACAGAGGGCAGGTCCAGTTTTAGGTGCTAGTGGTGCCTTTGCTGGGTCCCGAGTCATTACAGCACACGCCCAGAATTGGTCTATGTGAGGTCTGAGGGTGCAGTCCTTGGAGAACAGGAGGAATCCAGATGGAGTTGATACATGTGCTCATGTGGGCCTCAGTAGTAAGCACATGTGTGAGGTGCTGGGCTCAACCCCAGACATGAAGAAGAGAAGGTGGTGGTGGTAGGAAACCCTAACACAGGAGACAGAGCAGGCTGCCATGAGGGTTTAAGGCCCTCTGACTATTGCAGAGAATGGCTGGTAACAGATCTGGCAGACTAGGCTTGGTGGCACATGACTGTAATCCCAGCTACTCAGGAAGCTGAAGCAAGCAGGAGGGTGCAAGTGGGAAGCCAACCTGAACAACTTAGCGAGGTCTTATTTCAAATTTAATCCAGTTGTACAGTGCCACTGGCCTCAATCGCTGGTTCTGGAAAAATAAAGTAAGCAGTCCCACGATAACTCCTTAAACAAGTGATCCACCTTAGTGTCACCAGTAAAGGTAACGCTCATGTGGGTGCCATTCACAGAGGGAGGGAACGTTCCACGCCCACTGAGGAACATGCATCACGCAGGTTGTTGGGACTGGGCTGTGGCTGCACAGTAGAGCGCTGGCCTACATGGTGCAGGGCTCATCCTCTCATACATGTAGCTTGTTCCCAAGGCCCCGCATGCTGGGGGAACGTCTGCTTCTGCAGAGAGGGGATTCTCCTATTGGAAAGTGTCAGCGCTTGCTAAAGATTTTGGCAGAGAAAGGTAGCAGATCCAGCAGCCTTTCGGAACCCATCATGCCTTGCTGCTGCCCTGCTTCCTGAGAGCAGGGGAGGAAGCTGGGAGAGCACAGAGGGGCCCCGGCCTATGGTGTCACTCACTGTCTTGGGGAAAGGGGTAGGTGGTCCACGGAAACTGCAGCTTTGTTGTCAGGTGCCCAGCCCTGTGCAGGCTCCAACTGTAATGGGGGAACTTGACTTCAAGGACAGGTGTGGCCCTTGTCCTCACGCTGTGTTTACCGAGGCCTGCATTCCCCAAAGCAAATGACTGGTGCCAGGCTCTGTGAATCAGATGCTAAGCTCTTCAAAACCTGTTGTGCTGTGGAGTGCTCGGAGCAGAGGAGCCTCAAGGAGCGAGGTGATCTGAGAGCTGAGGGATGTGTGTGACAACAGATAGGGAGCGGGCAGACTCGGAGATGGAGGTGTCTGTCCTGAGCGGGTTGTATGGAAACCGCTGGGCCCATGGGGACTCAGAGTGGACTGGAAGGGAGGGGTGTTGCAGCTCAGCCAAGCTGTGATGAGCAGTGAGATCCCAGAATGGGAGTGGGGCAGCTTGGGGCAAGGGGGACAGAAACAGTGGCAGACTTTAACAGTGGCTGACCTGGGAGATGCCAGAGGTGAGTAAGTCGAATTGCCTTCAGATTTTGAAGTGTAGGTGCTATAAGCATGCAGTGTCGGGGTTGGGGACTTAGCTCAGTGGTAGAGCGCTTGGCTAGTAAGTCCAAGGCCCTGTGTCCGATCCCCAGCACACGTGCGTGCGTGCGCGCACGCGCGCACACACACACACACACACAAAAGAACGCAGTGTCACTAACAAAGAAGAGAAAGTGGCAAGATGAAACCCATGTTGAGGTGAGCCTGGGTTGCAGATGATGGCTACAGGAGAGCAGGTTAGCAAGTAGTTATCAAGGCTGAAGCTCAGGTGTGATGGGGACAGAGACATGTCCACAGGCGGCCCTGTCTCATGGACGTGATGAAGGTGAAGCTCCAGGAGGGTGCATAGTGGTGCTTCCTACCTGCGAACCTTCCACCGAGATGGCTTGCTAAGTGTGTGTGTGGTGCTTTTTGCTTTTTTTGTTTTTTCCCCTTTGGTACTGGGTATTGGATTCAGGAGCCTTCACACTAAGCTACATCCCTTGTCCTTTTTTGTGGGGGTTGCTGGGGATGGAACTCGGGGCCTTGGGCTTGCTAGGCAAGCATTCTACCACTAAGCTAAATCCCCAACACCTGCCCCCCCCCACCTTTTAAATTTTGAGACAGGCAGTGCCTTGCTAAGTAACTAAGTTGTCCAGGCTTGAACAATGATCCTCCTGCCTCAGCCTCCCAGAGTGCTGGGATTGCAGGCGTGTAGCTGCACTTTGCCTTTCTAACTCTTCCACACAGTGCTGGTGCAGTCACCCTAAAGACTGGAAAGCAGGGTGTGGAGAGAAGAGCAGGGAACTGGCGCAAGGCTTCAGAGTGGGGCCAAGAAGGAAGAAGGGCACCCTGCACTCACACCCGTGTTCTGTCCGCCAGGCCCTTTGGAGAACACCTATCGTGACTTCTGGCTCATGGTGTGGGAGCAGAAGGTCCTGGTGATTGTCATGACCACCCGGTGAGTCAGCTCTTTCCACACTGACCCCACCCACCCTGACCCTAGTGGGGTAGTTCAAGAAGGGCGTTCAGATGCTAGTTAACGATTTCAGACAAGGGGACAAAAAGAACTTGCTCCATCCCCTTCTTGGGGCCCCAGCACAGCTCCCTCTGGTTGGACAGGAGAGTGGAGAAGCTACCTGGGGACCCCAGGTCCTCTAAGAGAGGTCCTTAGCCTGCACCCCAAGTGATGTCCTCCCCTGCTTTGTCAGCGAGGCCCTTGTCGGAGAAGAGAATGAACAGTGACTGGGGTACAGGCCAGCATGTGCTCTCTGATGGCCACATTTTCTCTCTTGTGTCTTCATCCACCAGTGCTATCCTAGGTAGGTGAGAAGTGCCACTTGGTGTGAGGAAAGAGACCAGATGGTGTAGCAGGAGCACAGTCAGTGTCTTACTGAGCATATGCAGACATCTCATCCGTTTACAATGAAGTGGGTTCCTTCCCTTCTGCCGAGAGCCACGGGTGCGAGTCAAAGCAGTGCAGGAGACAGCAGGCCTGGGGAGCCGGTTTGTGCTCCGGAGGGTGGGCGTGGCTGACCTCGCCCTCTGTCTTCAGCTTTGAGGAAGGCGGCAGGAGGAAGTGCGGCCAGTACTGGCCGCTGGAAAAGGACACTCGGATCCGATTTGGCTTCCTCACAGTGACCAACTTGGGTGTGGAGAATATGAACCATTATAAGAAAACAACACTTGAAATTCACAACACGGAGGTAAGCCTGGGTTCCTGTTTTCTCTCCTTTTTGGAGCCGAGGGAGAATCTGTACTGTGAATAAACTCCAGATGGAGTAGGCAGGGCACCAGGGAGGTTATAGTTGCTTCTGTTTTTCTGGGCATAAGATGAGGATATTGAGTTCAAAGCCAAGAGAGTCATAGCATCTCAACACAGCAGCAGCTTTGCAGAGGTAGAACACACCCAGCATTACAGATCTGGATGCTAAGGCAGTCTTGGTGCTTGCAGGGACTAAGCCTGTAGTCCCAGCACTCTGGCAGGCTGAGGCAGGAGGATTGCAAGTTCAAGCCCAGCCGGGGCAGCTTTGCAAGACCCTGTTTCAAAATAATATCAAACAGGCAAAGGTCCTGGGGTTCATTCCCCAGTACCACAAAAAAAGGAGAAATCTGGATCCTGTAAGAATTCCTCTGCACACTGAGCCTTTCTTTGGGTTTGCAGTAGAGAAATGATTGATTGTGGAGCAAGCTGAGCATGGTAGATGGGAGCCTTGGCGTCAGGGACACTAGGATGCTGAGAACGGGGAGAAGCCCTACAGTCAAAGGGCAGGTGGAGACGACCTCATTAACTCATGCTGCTTTTTCATCTCAGGATTGGGAGAAACGCCAGGTGACCCACTTCCAGTTCCTGAGCTGGCCAGACTATGGTGTCCCTTCCTCGGCAGCATCACTCATTGACTTCCTTAGGGCTGTCAGGAGCCAGCAGAGCCTGGCTGTCAGCAGCATGTGTGCCCGCTCCAAGGGGCAGTGCCCTGAGCAGCCGCCCATCGTGGTCCACTGTAGCGCAGGCATCGGCCGAACAGGTGACACACCGGGGCAGCCTTGGAGCACCCAGAGGCAGGGTAGGGTGGAAGGACAGAGCTCTAGGCTGCATCCATGTTAGGAAAAGGTCCCACTTGATCCCTGGTGGTGAACTGCTCTGAAAATGCCCCTTTCATGTCCTTTTGGAACCCTGTGCATGATGCTGGCCAGAATTCACACTTCATCAACCAGACTCTCTGGGAATTGACCCCTTATTCATCCCAGCACACAATTGTCTTCTTACCTGTCCCCTGTCATCACCGTCACTGGGGGGCCCGGAGAGCTTAGCTGGGTGCTCCCCCCTCCTATCCCCCTCCCAGCACTCCCACCCTGGGCCATGCTCTCCATTCTGGGGCCGGCGGCAGCGGCTGCCCTGGAGGGTGTGAGCTGCGGGACCCTGGCTTGGCCTGTGGAACAGAGACGGGTTCTGGGGAGGGGATGGAGGCTGGGTCTGCAGTTGAGGCAGGAGGTTCCTATCACCGTCTTGCTCACTTTTTCTTCCCCTGCACGTGTCCCCAGGGACGAGAGGCCCTCGGGGCTCCTGTGACCACTTCCTGTCTGGCGTAAGACCACCTGGCCTCTTGCCATGAGCACCTTGTCTTGATTCACATACCCCGTCCTGCCTATGAGGTACTGATAGAGGAAGGAAGATAGGAGAGCTCAACCGAGGTGACCATTTCTTCCTTCTTCAGGTACCTTCTGCTCATTGGACATCTGCCTGGCACAGCTGGAGGAGATTGGCACCCTTAACGTGTTCCAGACAGTGTCCCGCATGCGGACCCAGAGGGCCTTCAGCATCCAGACCCCTGAGCAGTACTATTTCTGCTACAAGGCCATCCTGGAGTTTGCAGAGAAGGAGGGCATGGTGCCCTCTGGCTGTAACCTGCTAGGCACGGAGGGTCAGTAACTGCCCCACAGTGTCCTGCCTGCTGGCCAGCAGCGTTCCTTAGGCCACCCCGGACACCGCTGAGCCTCTGGGTTGCCATCGGTTCTCCCGAAGCCATGATCAGCCTCTCCCGTGGCTCTCGGCAGCTGCGCGCACGCAAGGCAGTCTCTCCCTTCAGCCAGATCAGTGTGGTGGAATTGCCACTAGAAAGGGCCAGCAGTGATGTATTCTTGACTCCTAGCACCTGCTATTGAACTGTGCCTTATTAAAACCAAATTGTGGCTATTGATATTTGCCAGGGCCCCGAGGCAAGGGGCAGGGGCCTCCTCTCCCTCCCGATGCCATTCTTCTGGAGGGTGGTCTCCTATCTCCCCACCTTCCCTTGCTAGGATTTGGTGGGAAGGTGAGCATTCACCTTCCTGCCCAGAGAGCTTGACCAAGTTACATATTCTAGAGATTGCCCGAGTGCCAAGCACGTTTATACATAGGGCATATAGTCTGGTCTCCTCTGTCCTTCTGTGCGTGCGTGTGTGTGTGTGTGGGTGTGTGTGCACGCGCGCGTGCACACGCATATGTGCACTTCTGTGTCTGGGTCCATATGTACGTGTGTATATAATATATATTGTATGTGATAATATGGTTGTATTCTATAAATACATATACACACACATCTCTCTGTAGATGTTCCTGGGGCTCCTCGCTTCCCGGGCCCTGTTTTTACCTGGACTGGCGGGGGTGGGGACACACACACATCTTCCTGTTCCCACCTAGGCCTTCATCCTCAAGAGATGACTTCTTCCCTCTGGATTCTGCCCATTAGAACCAAGAATGCTTGTTTGTGGTGACACTGGTGTAGCTCAGCATGGATGGCCCTTATCTAATAGCTTTTCTCTGTTTACTCTGCTCATTTGAGAAGCAGACCTCCACTGTGATGCCAGGCCTTGCTTTCCTTTCTCACCCTACGGATGGAGAACAGAGTAGAGATGACTCACTGAGCAGGCAGAGCCAAGAGCAATCGGTACGAAGTCTCAGCAGGAAAGGCGGGAAGCAGAGGGCAAGGGAGAAACCCACCATAGAATCCCTCCTGGGGGACAAGCGGGCCACCTTTTCCTCCACTAGAGGTTCCTTTCCTATGCTCTGTCTACTGAGATCCCCATCTCTTCCTGTCTGCCATCTGCCAGGCCCTAGAGCTCCAAAGGGGTTGGCTCTGTGTCAATAAAAAGCATAACACCCCAGCCAGGCAAGGTAATTCCCTCAGTCATTCTCCCCTGTCACCCATCTGTTCCTGCCTGCTGCCAGCCCCCCATCCTGATGTACAGGGATGGAATCAAGAGTCCTCAGCATTCTACATTCCCAGGAGAGTCCCTGAGACCCCCAAACCTTCTTCCCCCACTATAGAAGATGAGGTTGGCAGTCGATCAGACCTCAGTAATTTTATACTGTAATAAGCTCTTCGAATGTGTATATTCTTATTTTTTACAATCATTTCATTTTGTATTTAACATTGATGGATTGAGTCAGATTCAGTAATAATGATAATGTTCATATTCAGTATCTTACAGTGATACAGTTTTGTATTTACATATAAATATACCAACATGATCAAACCCTTTTAGTTTCATCACTTCAGCAGGCTGGGCTGGGAAGGTGAGGAGGGTGCAGGAGCTGGTCTGAAGTGGTTTGGGAGGCAGGGAGGGACCCGTGCTTCAGTGTCTGAGCCTCTCAGTTTTTTTTTTTTGGTTTGTTTCTGTTTTTTTTTTAGGGCCTTCTAACTGAACTACATACCCAGCCCTTTTTTTTATTTTTCATTTTGAGACAGGTTCTTGCTAAATTGCCCAAGCTGGGCTTCAACTTGATCCTCCTGCCTCAGCCTCCCAGAATGCTGGGATTATGGTGGTGTGCTGCTGAGCCTGGCTGTCAGTTCTGAGAGCTACCCACCTTGTCTGTAGACCATGCCCCTAGCTTTGGACAGAGGGACCAGCGCTCCTTGGTGCTTACTACAGGCTAGGTGCTTTAGCCCCCTTGTGTCATTGGACCCTCACACAGCACTACAGAGTGATACTCCCCATCCCTTTTCCTGTCTCCTCCCATTTCTCTCTCTCTCTCTCTCTCTCTCTCTCTCTCTCTCTCTCTCTCTCTCTCTCTCTCTCTCGCTCTCTCTCTTTTGGGGAGGGTTGAGATAGGGTCTTACTATGTAGTTCAGGCTAGCTTTGAACTCATAGTGATCTTCCTGCCTCAGCCTCCCAAGTGCTAGGATAACAGGCATGTGCCGCCACACCTGGCTGCCATCTCTGATAGAGGAGAGAGGTTAGTGCTGAGGGATCCCATGATCTGCTCAGGAACTGAAGCTCCGGTGTGCTTACAGCCTGTGGTCGCCATGCCACAGCAGATGTGGAAAGCAGTAGTACTGTGCCACTGGAGACTGAGTTTGGGTGCTTGTTTGAGCTCTCCTTTGAGAGCATAAGCACGTTCAAAATCCCAGGCAGCTCTGAGCCCATACTCCTTGTCCTAGACTGAGGGTGACAACATTAGCATCTGTTTCACCCAGACAGGACCCCCACTTCGTAGTCCTCTGGTCTACAGACCACCACTGCAGGACTCATTCTTCCAGGGAGACTCTAGCAATGCGGTGCCCTGATCTTTGTGAGGAGAGCTTGAGTCATTTCCATCCCTTGGGGCGGAAGCAGCTTTGTCCCTGTAGGAGCAGCCTCACCCCACAGAGCTGCTGCCTGTGGGCCCCAACTGCCTGCTCCATTGGGCAGCTCTAGCCTGAAGAGCATGCTGAGCCATTTCGCCAGCACTCGCTCTGCCCGGCAACTGTACAGTACTCCTTTGGGTATGACCCTCCTTGCCCTCAGCAGCTGCAGAAAAAACAAACATCCAGATATAGGGACATGAACGTGGACTCCGGAGTGCCTGCTCTTCCTAGAAGCCTCCGGAGACCAATCTGACCTGCCAGCAAATTTTCCCTGCTCTCCTCCCCCAGGAGCTGAAGCTCAGAGCCCTGTGCGAGCCTGCACTCTGCAGAGGGAGGCAGGGAGTGTGTGGGGGAGGGACGTAGAGGACAGACACAGGCTTATGAGGAAGCTCTGGAGGGGAAAACCTGAAACTCAGGTGAAGAGGTGGTCCTCCTGCCTCAGCCTCCCGAGGACCCCTGCTGCTGGAGCATTCTCCCATGTGCACCTGCCTGTGGCCAGTGCAATGAGGAGGTGGGAAGCAGGAGGCAGGGAGCGTAGAGTCTGCTCCGGAGGCTCTGGTTCTGCAGGGCACAAGTTCAGGAAGAGGGCAGTACTGTGTGCCTTCTTGAGGTCCCTGGTTTATGGCAGAATCCCATTGTCCTCTCTGTGTCGGTCCTGTCCTGCTCTTCCCCGCCGGCAAGGAGGGGGCTCCCGCACTGAAGGGTCCTCACATCCCAAGCCCCACTCTTCATCAAGCAGCGTGCGTGCCCAGAGAGGCTGCCAGACCCTCTTCTGGCACATCGGCTTTCAGTTTGCAGTCTGATTTCAAGCTCTTGCCACTTCACTTAATCCCTCTATTCTCTTCCATGGTCCCAACCTGGATGCAAAGCAGACCTACCCCTCCCTCCAGTCCTTTGCACTGCTGGCCTCTAAGGTTTCCCTTGCTCCTCTGAGGAGCCGGGTGTGAACTGGTAAGGTCCCAGAGCCCCCAGCCTCAGGCTTGGTCACCAGCTGTGGCTGCTGTTGGCTCACCAAGGGCGGGAGCACGAGCTCCCACCAGGCCGGAGCATATCTCCCCCGGGAAGGCATCCCAGTAGTGACAGCGTGACACCTGGAGACACTGTGTGTCTTGGGCTCCACCTCTCGGGATGGACCACAGAGAGGCCGAGGTCTCCGCTCAAAACTGTCTCATCTGCTGCCACTCTGTCCCTGCAGCTGTTAGGAAATCCTTCCCCCTGCTGCACGTAAACCTGGCGAGCAGCAGCCCTGAAGACCCACGAGTTTGCGGCCCAGGCCGTGGTGGACACAGCTAACTGAGCGGGTGGAGTCTATGCTGATGGCTGTTGGGACCATGACGATTAGACTAGGAAAGCCAAATGCGCCCAGCACCCCTCCTCCTCCAATGGCAGGCTCCCTTCCTTCTACTTGTCCCCACAATAAAACCTGGCTACTTCTCTAAGCTGCTGTAAAGTCTGCCTTAGTCTTAACACTGACCACAGCCACTTCATCTCGTAGGGTTTCTTTTACTTTCTTGACTTTCCCCCACCCCTCCTTGAGACGAGTTTGTTGTGTTGCCCAGGCTGGTTTCTGAACTCCTGGACTCAAGGGATTCTCCTGCCTCAGCCCCCCAAGTAGATGTGTCTACAGTCATGTGTCACCACGCTCGGCTCTCTTCTTTGACTTTTAATGAACACCTTTCTGTGGTCAGCAGCCAGAAGGACGGAGTCTAATGGTCAGGCTAGAAATGTCACTTCAAGAGTTACTTTAGAATGAGCCTTGGAAGTAGGTGAGGTCATGATGGATGAGGAAGGTAAGAGATAGACCTTTGGAGGCCACCAGCTTTAGGGGATGGGTGAAAAAAGCAAAGCCCCTGAAGGCCAAGGTAAGTGAGGACAAGGTCAGGCTGCACAATCACGGGCCACTGGGCAGCAGGGCACAGCAGGACAAAAGTAGTGCTGGGGAAGCGGGTTCACTAGGTTCACGAGAGGCCCTTCAGGACTGAGCTGTTGGGAAGCAGGCATGAATGGGAGGTGAAGCTGCAGATGGAGCTCTAGCAGCAGCACGCCAGCCACACAAGGAGCACCCGGGCGGCTTACGTATCAGGTTTCTGAATGAGAGTTCATTTGAACAAAAGGACCTGCCGGTTTAAAAATAAGTCACTAGCCGGGTGTGGTGGCGCATGTCTGTAATCCCAGCACATGGGAGGCCGAGGCAGGAGTATTGCCACAAGTTGAAGACCAGCCTGGGCTATGTAGTGAGTTCAAGGCCAGCCTGAACTACATAGTGAGACCCTGTCCCGAGGGGGAAAAAAGTCACTAAGTAACTGGTATATGAAAGAAAACACTATGAAAACAAAGTACAATAGACTGGGGAACTTTCTGTTATTATTTATCTTCCCGACTTAGGCTAATAGTGACCAAAGGGTCAAGCTAATGCTTGGCAAGGGGACATCTTAAGGTGGTGAGCAGCAGGTGTCCTTAAACCACTAAAAACATCCATGTTTCCAAGGCCACCCAGAAATCAGAAGTAAGGCAGATGTACAACCAAAGCTGGCTGATTGCCAGAGATGGGAGTATGCATCAGGGGACTGTTTGGTCCTTCAGCCTGTATTCCAGGGACTTAGCATCGGACGGCTAGAGAGCTTGCTTGGTGGCCCTGAGAGGAGGAGAAGGTCCTGGGACTCTTGACCAGGTGCTAGGCTTACCCCATTGGAAATCCCAGGCATTCCTGCTCTTAGTTTGCAGATAAGGAAATTCCAGAGAGAGATGATCTGTTGAAGTCATCTAGCTAGGAAATGGCTGCACTAGAATTCTGACCATCGCTGGAGTGTTCCCTTGAACGTAGGGGAGGCTTTGGGGTGCAAAGCTCACCGCACATTCCCCTCTTGCATAATCTCATGTGGCAGAAGACAACTTCCATAGCTGGGCCCTGCCAGTAACTCAAGTACAGGCCCTAAATGTGTCGGATGTTTTGTCCCTCTCTTCCCCCACTTGGAGACCAGACCCAGGCCCTTGGCATGCTAGTTAAGCACACTCTAGCACTGAGCTACACCCCCCAGACCTTTCATTATTTTAATTTTCAGAGAGGCTTGCCCAGACTTGTCATCCTCCTGCCTCAGCCTCCTGAGTAAGTGGGATCACAGGCGTGTGCTACCAACCCTGGCCCTACATTCATTTATTTATTTTGGAGACAATGTCTCCCTGTGTAGTTCAGGCTGGCCTTTAGCTTCGTAGTCCTGGGGTTGGCCTTGAATTCTCCCGTTTCAGGCCTGAATGTCTTAGTCACTGCCTACCATAAGTCCCTAGACAAATTGTGACAATTCCTCTGTGAATGCAGAGTCTGTGTGAAGCCTGTGAGGCAAACAGGTGTCGGAAGTGCAGCACGTCTGAGCATCTGTGGTGTGAGCTAAGGACCTGGGTAGGTGCGTAGCACAGGAGACAAATCTTGCTTCTTTGGGAAATAACTTTCCGGAAAGGATCAGAAATGCAGAACTATTTGGGGATAAACTGCTCCTGGACTTAGGAGGTGAGGTGTGTGGAGCGAAGGGGAGGCAGGGTGTTTGGGCTCCCCCTGGGTCGCAGGCCTAAGGGTACAAACAGGGTAAGCGGGGTGGACCCAGAGGGACCTACCTCACTTTGCTGACCTATAAGTAAGGATGATCCTTAAGTCACAAAACCTTGGGAAAGTTTCACACAGAAAAGGCCTCCTGGCATCAGAACCTGGCCTCCCAGGGAGTTCCTCCCAGGGGAGGGGACTGGTGGCAACAATCCTGGGCCCTTTCCTGTGGCCTCCTGTGCATGGCTGGCTGCACCAGAGGTGGATCCCATACACAGAGTAGCTTCCTCCAGGAGCTTGGTCTAGGTGGTGTGCAGGAGGGTGGGGAGCGGGTAGCTTCTGGGGTTGCAAATCCTCCAGGAGTAGCTTCATCCACAGCACACTCCAGCTGCCCAGGGTCAGTCACACACCTGGGTTGCAGCCTCTGTAGACACTATGGATGGAGTGCAAGGGTTGCAGTGCTGTCCTGTTAGACAGGAGGAGGCGACACACTGAGAACCAGGACTCAACATCCACCCGGACCAGCATTGTTTCTGAACTGCACCCCGTCTCTTCTCAAAGTAACATCTCACCTGTAACCAGGGCAGAGCGCCTGAAGACACAGTGGAGATATGAGATGAGATAGATACAGGGGAATCTGTTCTTTATTTTTTTCTTTGTTTTAGGAGAAGACAATTTATTTAAAAGTGGTGAAAAGTGCTTGCTTTGGCAGCACTAAAAGTGGTGAGAAGGGGGAAAGGGAGATGATAGCTAGCTACTTGATGAGTAGGGAGCATTCAAAAGTGTAATACTCCAAATCTTTTCTCAGATGCAACCTGTAACTGAGACACAGAACCTCCCCAGAATCGTTTCCTGCAGTAATTCCATCCCCAAGCTGCCACCCACACTCCAGGTTCCAGGACTGCGGCTGGGGGATTCATTGCCCTTCCCAAACCAGCACTTCTTCCTCCCATCTGTCCTCCCTCCTTAGTGCCTAACACCCCAGTCTCTCAACTCCAGCACCCACCCCTTTGGGTGGGTACGAGGGACTGAGCCCAGGGTCTTGCGCACTTGGAGCCAGCACTGTGCCACTGAGCTACTTCCCCAGCCCTTTTTCACATTTTAATTTTGGGACAGTGTGTCGCTATGTTGCCCAGACTGGCCTTGAACTGGTGATCTTTCTGCCTCGGCTTCCCAAACCGGCCGCTATTTCACAAGAAAACCGAGGCCCACAGGGAAGAAGGGCTTTGCCTAGGACACCACCACCAGGGACTGGACATCCTTCTCTTCCCACAGAGGCCACTGGCTACCTCTTTCCCCTGCTGCCCACACTAAATAAGGCCCCATTCCCCTTCTATCGTTCTTAAAAAATAGCTCTCCTCTTAGTCTTCTTACCCACTGCCCTTGCCCTGGCCGAGTCTTCTCACGGAGGGCTATCAGGAGCATCCTCTCCGGGCCTGCACACTCGTCTGGTACCCACACCACTGTCCTTTACTCGGTTCCTCAGCAAAGTCTGTCTTGCTCACACTAGTGTGCCCACCTCCGGCTCGCCTGAGTTGAACACAGAGAGAGGGTGGTCCTGCTCTCACAAACGCCTTTTAGTTGGAAGTCAGGATAAACAGCAAACAATGGAGAGAAAGAACCCAGCCAGCTTTGAGAGTTGCAGAGGGTGGAAACACCTTCTGGATTAAGTGACTGGAAGAGAGACCAGAAGCCGCTCTTGGTTTCCGCGACCCGTCCACTCACAAGATGCAGCTCTGCAGTCTCCACACCGCTGTGGCTTCCCACTCCCCGGAGGCACCCTTGCTTGTTCCACCCTCCAGACGGTGCTCTCAGCTGCAAGTGAATGCCGATATCTTCGCCAATCACGGTCTTGGGGGGTGTGGTCCTATGCAAGTTCAAACACTGTAATCGGGCATCACACCTTCATCTCCGTAAGCCTGGTTTTCGTTACTACAGTACATGTGAAGCCTTTAAAGTTTCCCATGCCCGCCTTCGTGCCCTCTGCTGGAAAAACCTGCCCCTCTGTTTCTGCACGATGAAATCTTTCTGACCCACCTTGAATGCCACCTCCTCCAGGAAGCCTTCTCCCAATTTTCCTTTGGCTATGAGGAATCCTCCTTCTCAGAGTGCCTCTGCATGTCTGTTTACATGCACATTCCTTCCTGGTCGAAGGTGGAGTGAGCCTCTTGCTCCGCAGCGGTCCACGCAGACGCCCGTCCGCCCGCCCCCGGTGCCGGGTACCCTGCACCAAGGCTTCCCTCGCACCGCTGTTTCCAGGCGCCCAACCCGGCGAGCCGATCCCGTCCTGCCTGGACTTTCCAGCTGGCCGCTAGGGCGCCCGTGCCTGCCTCCGAGAGGGTTGGGCGGGGGAAGGAAACTGAGGTCGGGTCCCTGCCGGCGCCCACAGGGTCCACACCGTGGATCTGAGTCCCCGGGCCCCAGAAGTTCCCTTGCGCCCCACACTTGAATTAATTAATTCATTAATTTTTATTTTTCGGAGGGAGGGGGCGCTCCAGGGCGGGGAGGCGGGGCGCGCGGGGGGCGGGCCCGGCGACGCCGACGGCCAAGAGCCAATGGCGCGCGGGGGCGTGGCCGGGGGGTCCTCGCCGGTCGGAAGGTATGTGTACAGCTGCTTCCCATCGGCCCGCTCCCAGCGTTCGGGGGTCGCTGGCCGTCCTGGTTGCGGCCGGCGTGGGTAGCATGGGCGCCTCGGCCCCTGGGGCTCGGCCCCATGGGGCGGCCGAGGCGGGGAAGACCGGCCGGAGGGAGCCCGCTGGCGCCGCCCGCTCGCCAGTGTCCCCGCCGGGCCGACTGGCGGGCGGGGGTCGCCGGCTGCGGCCTCGTGATTGTCGCCGCGCCATGGGTGGGCTCGGGCGGCTGGCAGGGAGCCTACCTTCCGGCTGTGCTTTTTCCTCCCTAAAAAATACTCTATCAAAGGGAAGTGGGGACTCTGTGCGCAGGGCGGGCTGCGGGGCGGCGGCGGGGCCCGGATCCCGAGGCATCGGAGCCAAGCAGGCCGCCACTGCGCGTCTCCAGCGCCGGCCCGGTGCGTCGCGGGGCGTCCCCGCCGGCAAAGTTGTGGGTAGCGGTTGTTCGAGGCTCGAGAGGCCGCCCTACCTCGTTAGCCCCGGTCTCCCGAACTCCGGGCCGGGGCGTGGACCCAGAGCACACGCCTCCGCCGAGCCCATGAGCAAAGAGCGGGTCCCTCCCCGCCCACTCGGGGAGGCCCTGCTGCCTCCCAGTTGCGGCTTGTTCTCTCCGCCCGGAGCCGGCTGGCGCGCGCCCACGAGGGTAGCCTGCAAGGGGCCGTGAAGGTCGGGGCCCGGGAAAACAGTCTCCACGCGCGGAGCCGGGAAAGGGAAATGCATCAGCGGGCGGGAGGGGCGGGGGCGCGCCCGAGAGTCGAGGCCTGCCGTGGGGCAGCGGGGCCGGGCCGGATCCTGGAGCACACACCGGCCTCCGTGTAGACCCAGACTGTTTACTATCTGCTCCGCCAGCGGCTTGTGCAAACCGCTCGGAGGGGACCCGAGGGGCGGGGCCACTCCCTCTCTTCCACCCACTTCGGGCTCCCCAGAGGCTCCGCCTCCTCTTGTCTTCCACTGGTTGGGCGAGATTCTCTTTTTCTCTTCTCGGGTGTGGATTGGATGGCATTCTCCCGAGCTCCGCCTATCGGGAGGCCGGGCTGGAGTTTAAGTTGCTAGGATTTTTTTTTTTTTTTTTTGGTAAGGGGGGTTCTGCGGCTGACGTCAGGCGCAGGGTCCAGCCCCTCCTTCTGATTGCAGGACCTGGGAGTCCCGCCCCCTCCGGCGGAGAGAGCAGAGGGGAAGTCCGCCCCCTCCTGCGATCGGAAGCGCGCCGCGCACATGTGTGAGGCCCGCCCAGCTTCTCCAACTGCCCTCCCGCCCGGAAGTGTGGGGCTCGGCGCCCTTGGAGGGGGGGCGGGGAGAACCCCGGAGGCACACAAAGATTCCTCCGAAGCTTGGGATCTAGAGACCCGGGGTGAAGCAAGGCCCTTAGGCTGTGGAGTGAATTCGGGGGCATACGTAGCTTTGGGTTTCTGCGGGCGTGGAAAGGAAGGGTGCCTCTCTGGCCGGGGCCATGCACTAAAGTTCGGACGCCGTGTCTTGTGTGCTCTGCACCCTGGCGTCCCTGAATTTAAGCCTGACAATCGCTTCTTGGCCTTTTGACTAGGGTCAAGTGTAGTATCTGAATTTAAGCCTGAAAACTCTGAGGATGCTGGCCATATTCAAAACCTTGACGACCTAGGGTTGGAGCTTTGGCTACGCACGATCCAGGGCAGCTCGTGCCCCCGCGGCCAGGGGAGCCAAGGCGGCCTAACTCTGGCCCGGATTCGGGATGGCTTTGGTATCCAGGTGCGGTGTGGCGTGCAGTCGAAGGAGAAAAGTGGCCTTTGGCCAGCTCGGGGTGCCGCGTTCACATCAGCTCCAAGCGGTTTGGCCCGGGATCGCTTGCATCGGTCTGACTTATTTTTAGAGCTTTGGCTCGGCCCGGCTTGGCTCGGTTACGGGGAGGCTGCTCCCACCTGCCGGCCACTCGTGGAGTTCGCAGCTCGTTGCCCTGACCTCGCAGCTCGAGGCTATCCCTGGAGTCAGAGCCACCTGTTGCCAGCGCTGCTTTTTGACGGTCTCCACTGGATCGCCTGGGGGGGACAGTGGTGGACCTAGGTCTGGAAGGATCCTTTTTGCAGGAAAAAGCGGGAACACTGGGCCCGCCCCTTGTCCTGGCGCTGCAAGAGCGCCCCCAAAGCAAGGCCAGGTCTGGCCCACGCCCCATTTGGTGAATAATTAAAAGCAACTGGTTATCGCAAGCACTTTGTGTTTGTCGCGTTATTCCCTACGCAGAGACGGCCTAGGAACTGCCACCAACACATTGGGCCAGTGAGGCGGTGAACAGCCGTTCTTTTTTTAACGAGTCTCGCTATGGTGCCCAGCTGACCCGGAACCCCTGGGCGCCAGCGATCTTCCCGCTCCAACCTCCCCAGGAGCTAGGACCACAGGCGCTCTCCTGTGCAAACCTGTTCTTCTCTTTTGACCCTAACCGGGGAGTTTTTCATGCGCTTTTGGAGTGTATCCCTTAGGCTCGTTTCTGCGTGGTCTCTTGTGATCTTTGTCTCTGGCTCTCGGTTCCTCTGCCCGGGATTCATCCTCATCTGCCTGGGAAACCGTGAATGCCTTTCTCATCCCCGTTGCCTTCTGCAGGCTCTCGAGCGGCGGATTCCAGGGACCGCCCTGTTGGCGATCCTCGCCTCTCGCGCCTGCAGGTTTAGAGAGCGAAGAGTGTGCAGCTTCCCCTAGCGCCGGGCTGGCAGCCCCCGGGGTTACTTCTTGGCTTCGGGCTCTAAACGTAAGTTCTGTACTCTGCTTGCTGAAAAGAGCTGTGGTCGCTCCAGATACTGGTATTTACGGGAAGCACGCCTAAGTTTAAACACGACTGGGCGCGAAGGATGAGGCTCTCGTTCATTGTTTTGCTACGGGAGTCTGGCGGCGGGGGGCAATGTTACCACCTTTCCTCTGCCAATCCCAGGGTCACGGGTCCTGCCGCCGCGACGCGCACCGCTCCTGTCCCGGGCCTTGGAACTCAGAGCTCCAGTCTCTAGTGTAAACATTCCACAAAAGGACCGCTGAGGCTCAGCCTTCTTGAGCAGGGCGGAATCGGCTCCTTCCTGGACGCGCGCCGCGTCCAATGGGGGTGCCACCGGCGCCGAGCTAGCCAATCCGACTGTTGGGGGCGGGGCCTGGCCCGGCAGTGTGGTGGGAGGTGCCTGTTTCACTTACGGACATTTTACCCCACATCGGTTACTTACCTTCCTGGGGCAGTGGGAGAGCCAGAGGTAGCTTCCAATGCGAGGACTAGCGGAGGCGGGAGCCGATTTGTTAGGCCTGTGGCTGAGGCGGTACGGGGCGGGATATGTGGGGTCCTCCAATGAAACGTGAAGAGCTGCCCAGCTTCCTCCAATAGTGTTGCGGCTTGGGGGTGGGTTTCAGCGATCCATCTCCAATAGGCGGGGTTGAGTTAGGGACGCTCCCCGCCAATAGGGGCGTGGAGAAGGTGAGCGGCTCCCCCTCCCCTCCCAGTCGAGGGGGAAGGGGCGGAACATGGGCAGGCGGGCTGCAGCGATTGGCCAAGCCTTTGACGAACGGAGACTGTGTCCTGTGGCGGAGCGAAGCTGAGCCTTGCCTTGGCTGGGCGGGCCTGGGGAGTGGGCGGGATTTCCCGGGTAACAGAGAAGCGGCCGCGGCGGTAGAGGCGGCGGAGACGGTTTCTCCATCTTCCCCCTCCCCTTCCCCCCTCGGAGTTTCCCTCCCTCCCTCCCTCCCTCCTTCCCAGTCTGGGCACCAGCGCCCGCGACCGCTCCGTGAGCCGAGGGGAGGCTGCCAGTCCGCTTCGGCGGGCCTGCGCCCCGCGCTGTTCTCGGGGCCTCCCCGCCGAGTGTGAGGCTCACGCTGAGGGGGACGCGCAGCGCCGAGCGGCTGAGGAGCTTTGCGGTGAGAGCACGCTGGGCCGGGTTCGGGCGGCAGCCTGGGTGGCGGGTAATGCCGGGCTCGAGGGCGTGTATTTTGGGGGGGGCTGACCTCCTCGGCTTCCCGTAGAGCGCCGGGCGGGAGGCGTGTGGATGTGTGAGGGGCGGGGGCGGAGCGGCGCGCTCGGCGCGGGAGGGGGAGGAGAGCGCAGACCCGGTGCGCGGAGGGGGCGGGCTCTCGCGCGGCGCTCAGGGGCGGGGCCGGTGCGCGCGTGCGGCGGTGGGGAAAGGGGCGGGGCGGGGCTCCGCGGGCGGCCCGCGCAGACCCGCCTCCCGCCCTCTGGGAGGCGGGGCCTCGGCTGCGCTGCGCCCTCCGGGTGGGGGTGTCGAGAGGGGGGTCCTTCGCGTGCGGCTCTGGGCGCGGCGGGGAGGGGGCTGAGGTCTGCGTCCTCCGCCCGGTGGCACCGGGTTGGCCGAAGGCGCCATCCTGAGCGCAACGCCCCTCCTCTTTCACTCCTCCCCTGCCCAACCCCCGGGTTTCCGCCTCCTCGGCCGGGAGGCGGTTCTCAGGAAAGCCCGCTGTCCGGTCTGGCTGGGACTCGCGGCGCCTACATCTGCCCCGCCCTGTGTCCGGGCGAGAAGGAGGGGTCTTACTGGCTGGAGCTGTGGAGGGGTCGGGACATACTGGGCCATGCCTCCTTCCTGGGACACGAGGGCCAGAACTGGTGTCCCCGCCTTGCTCCCCGTAGGGCTGTTGGCATCGCACCTTTAGCCTCGTGGGAACGTGGTCACAGTCACACCTCTCGGTTGTAATTATGGGAAGGAGGTACTCAGAGTCTTCATGGGGAACAGCCTGCAGTCGAGAGCGGCTGGCGATGTAACCACGCTTCCGCGCCGGTAGTAGTGGGGGAAGGGCAGAGAGTCTGTAAAACCCTAAAAATGTGATCCCGAGAATCTTTCCTGGATTTCCCGTGGTGTTAAGTGACTGTGGCTGTGTGGGGCGGGGCTTCCTCTGCACCAGTGGGGTAGATAACTAGGGTTGGCCGCTGTTTAGATGTTTTAGGACTTTAAACTCCCATAGCCATACAGAGGTTGGGGAAGCTCCTGCTTGTCCTTCACAAGGCTGAGGTTTGTTTTTTTGTTTTTTTGTTTTTTGTTTTTTTTTTTTTTTACCGGGAATCGAACTCAGGGCCTCATGCTTGCGAGGCAAACACTCTAAGCCCTGAGCTAAATCCCCAGCCCCAAGGCTGAGATTTATAACAGGAAGGTTGGATTTATATTTTAATCACAAAACTATAAAAGGTGGTGATTTTTTTTTAATTAGTGTTTACTTTTTAGTCCTGGGGATTGAACCTAGGGTTTAGGCTAAGCATTTATTCTCCTAAGTCACACCCCAAACCCCTGATAGTTAAGTCAAACTTACAATAAAATACTTTGATTTCTTAAGCATTTGCATTGTTTTCGTGCTTCCGTTGTATGGATGGTTCTGCTGTATAGGCTTAGCTTCATAAATAAGTTCCAGTCGAAGGAAACTGCAGGTGAGAATAGTCTTTTTGGTTTTATGTAATTCTCTTAGACCATCAAGACCACTTTTCAATTCCACAAAGCCTGGTGTTCTTGCCCTCTTTTAATACAGTGAAGTCTTGGGCTAATACACCCTTCTTTTTGTGACTTCCATAGCGTTACCCTCCAATGTTGGAAATTCACATTAGATGAATTTTCTCCTGGTACTGGGATCGAACCTGGTCAGAGTGCATGTTAGTTAAGCACCGTAGTGCTGATGTGCATTCCCACCCCTTTTCATTTTAGCTTGAGACAGGGTCTTGCAAAGTTGCCCAGGCTAGCTTGGAATGTGAAGTCCTCCTGCCTCAACTCCAAGTAGCTGAGATTACAGGCTTCCCCTGCCACACCTAGTTAGATGAAGATTTTATTTTGTTTTCGGGTTTTTTGAGACAGTGTCTTGCTAAATACCTCAGGCTGGCCTCAGACTCGTGGTGATCGTCCTGCCTCAGCCTCCTGAGTTCTGGGACTACAGGCCTGCACCACCGCGCCTTGCTGGTAAATGAGGTTTTTGCTCTGACTGGATACATGCTCTTATCCTATTAAGAGAAATTAAGCCAGCTGAGACCGAAGGATCTGGAGTTCAAATTTAGCCTGGACTACATAGTGAGACCCTGTATATAAAAAAAAAAAGCAACTATTTGTTGTTTACATTAGCATGAGAGAGTAAATGCAGAATCAGTATTTATGCATTGACATCTAAATGATCCACAGGTTAATTATCTAGACTGAAGTTTTTTGTTGTTATTGTTGCTTTTTTTTTTGAATGCTGGGGATCTAACTCAGGGCTCTGCCCTTGCTAGACAAGCACTCTACCACTGAGCTAAATTCCCAACCCCTGTTGTTTTTTTTGAGACAAGGTCTGTTTAGGCTGGCCTTGAACTTACTATGGTGGTCAGACTCATCTTGAACTCCTGGTGATACTCCCAGGTACTGAGATTACAGGTGAGAAGCACCATGACCATCTTGGACTAATGTTAAAGTCTAGATATGTGCTTTGATCAGTAGGGGTTGAAGATTTGTTGTCCTGTGCTATACTCATGAAGAAGGTAAGGCCTTCCTCTTCAGCTAAGGAAGTTGCAAGGGCGGTGGGAGCATTTTGGTGATGGCTGTAATAGAACTGGTGTGGAAACAAAAAAAACAAACCCAGTGTTTTATTGATGTTTAAACTAACAAAGGCAGTGGAGAGTGACTGACCTTTAAAAGTTTGGTTAGCCCATAGTTATTTCCACTATTTGCTATGCTGTGTGCTGGGATCTAATGCATGCTTTTGTAGAATATAGTATCTGCTTGGTGTGGCAGGGTCACAAGTCCCATTGAGGCTTTAAGAATTCAAGTAAGAATACTTCTCATTCTTCCAATATCAATATTCCATGCTGTTGTTTTCTCCAGAGTTAAATACGCTAGCAAGATTGGCCTTTTGTAATTCAGAGGGTTTTTTTTTTTCTTTTTTAAATCAGAATGTCTTAATAGTCCATCTGAAGAGTAAGTTTTTGTTTTTGTTTTTTACAGGAAAGAATTAGGTAGTAATTTGGTAAGATTCCTGGCAGCGTATAGTACAGTCCTGTTTACATCTTCAGTGTGTTGAGATAATATTCTAGAGAGCTGTGCAAGGCAAGTGTTAGTACCTGGGAATTTATTAGGATTAAAAGGTTATGAGCATGGTATTTGGTAGTCAAATGCAAAGCTTTTCAAGGATTTCTAGTTGTGGGTCATGCCACCAGTCAAGAGTTGATTAAACTTTACTTTCTGTGGTTTTAAAAATGATAGTACATAAGATACCATCTCACTCCAGAGAGAATAGCTATTATCAAGAAATCAACCAATAACAAGTGCTGGTGGGGCTGCGGGGAAAAAGGAACCCTCCTCCACTGTTGGTGGGAATGCAGACTGGTCCAACCACTGTGGAAATCGGTGTGGAGATTCCTCAGAAAACTACAACTAGAGGTTCCATTTGACCCGGCTATTCCTCTGCTTGGTATCTTCCCAGAAGAATTAAAATCATCATATCACAGTGAGATATGCACAACCATGTTCATAGGAGCACAATTTGTAATAGCTAAGTCTTGGAAACAACCTAAATGCCCAACAACTGATGAATGGCTAAAGAAGATGTGGTTTTTCTACACAATGGAGTACTACACCGCCATAAAAAAGGACAAACTAGAGTCATTTGTATGTAAATGGATGTTCCTTGAGAACATACTATTGAGTGAAATAAATCAGACACTTATTAGTACACATCAAATTGTTTCTCTGATATGAGAAGCCATAAGTGTAAATAAGGACAAAGGGGTAGAATAGATATTATGTTTAAAAAAAAAAGAGATAGTATTCAAAAGAGAGAACTAGATAGGGAAAAGGGCGATAAAGAAGAAGGTTAAAAGAAAAGTAAGATGAAAGGGGAAAAAATGGTAAAGTGTAGTTACACTTGTTGCAAATAGGGAGGGGTGGGTAAATGGAAGGGAGGGGAGGGGAAGGGGGAAGAGGGGGGAAAACCAAGATGTATCATGTACAGGTACAAAATAACCATGTTGATTATGATCATTATGTATACAATGTACCAATACATGTTCTTGGTAAAAATAAAAAATTAAAAAAAAAACACTAAAAAAATGATAGTACAGTACATGGTTTTTCAAACTAGCCTGCTTTCTCTTAAATTCTAGGTGGTTACACTTACTGTGTCCTTACTGTGTCCCAGATACTGTGTTAGCCACTGTCCATCTACTGATTTAATTTTCATGACAGCTTTGGATGTTGGGAACAGTGAAATGGATGTTTTAAAGGTGAGGAAGCAGAGAGAGGTCAGAAACAAGTTCAGTGGCCACGACAGGATCTTTTTCTTTTTTTCCTGGTGCTCGGGATTAAACTTGGGGCCTTGTGCTTGCCAGGCAAGTGCTCTACCACTTGAGCTAAATCCCCAACCCCCACAAGCCAGGCTCTTAACTCAGGCAGTTTGGTTGCAGAATCTCTTAACCCTATACTTCAGCTTTCTCTAGTCTAGGAATAGGGAACAGAGAAGAGCAGTTTACTTTTTAATTAAAAGTTTTAAATTCTGATAAAATATACATAAAATTTAACATTTTGATTCTTTTTAAAAGTACAGTTCAGCAGCATTAAGTACATTCACTTTTGGGGGAGGAGGGTGGTACTAGGGTTTGAACCCAGGGCCTTTGCACTGAGCTGCATCCCTACCCCCTGCCTTTTAATTTTTATTTTGAGACAGAGTCTTGCTAAACCCCTGAGTTGCCCAGGCTGGACTCGAACTTGAAATCCTCCCTCAGTCTCTTAGAGTGCTGGGATCACACACCTGCTTAAATAGCTCCAAGTTAACACAGGAAGTCTTTATCTCCAAGAAGTTAACATTCACATAAGGAAAGGCAAGTAGACACGTGATTTTACTGCATATCAGTGAGGCATGGGTTCCATGAAAATCAAGTACAAGCGCATGCTTAGTAATCCCAGTAGTCTGGAGACTAAGGCAGAAGGATCACAAATTCGAGACCAGCCTGGGCAGTTTGTCAAGCCTTGTCTCAGAAAGGGCTGGGAATGTTCTTCAGTAGTAGGGTCTCTGGGTTCAATCCCAATATCACACACACATTATAAAAAAAAATAGGACTTGAGGTGGTTGTTAGGTAAACCAAGCATAGTAGAGCATGCCTATAATCTCAGCACTCTGGGTGGCTGATGCAGGAAGATCTAAAGGGGGAGCCCAGCCTGGGCAATTGAGTGAGATCCTGTCTCTGGAAAATAAAAAGACTGGGAATGTAGCTCAGTGCAAAGGCCTTGGGTTCAGAAATCAAGTACAAAGTGCTGTAGAGCATGCAGAGGGAGGGAGAATTTCCTCTGGAGGCAGAAGAGGGGACCCTGAATGAGAAACCAGGAGAGAGGTCTGATAGCATAGATCCACTTGACACGAACATTCAGTGTCCTTAGGTATCTCAATCAGAGTGAATCCGTAGAGCACTTTGGAACATTAGAGGGGGTGGTATTATGTTAAAATTGAATTCTTTCTGGAAGTCACTTTTCTGAAGTGAATAGTGCTTTCTTCAGTTTGCATGCCCTGACCTACTACTTTATTTAGGAACCACATTCAAGAAATTATGGGTGGGCTGGGGATTTAGCTCAGTGGTTAAAGTGCTTGCTTTGCAAGCACAAGGACCCGAGTTCAATCCCCAGCACCAAAAAAAAAAAAAAAGAAATTATGGGCTTGGCATATGTTACTATTACCTTGTCTTGCACAAATATATTGTTCACATGTTAACTATTGTTTCTTAATACTGTGCTTTTGCTGGGGATTTAGCTTAGTGGTTACAGTGCTTGCCTAGCAAGCACAAGGCCCTGAGTTCGATCTCCAACATACACACAAAAAATTACTGTGCTTTATTCCTTTATGCCTTCCTGTTTCTGCTACTTTAAAAAAGTAGTAGAAGTGAAATTTTGAGATTTTCACCTTTTCTTTGTTACAGTTTACGTAAATAAATATTTTAACCCATCCAGCAGCGTGTAGATATTCCAAGGAATTTTATTTTCCTCACAGGCATTTTTCTTTTCTTTTTCTTTTTTTTTTTTTGGGGGGGTGCTGGGAATCGAACTCAGAGACTCGCCGTTGCTAGCCAAGTGCTGTACCACTTAAGCTAAATCCCAGCCCCTCTTTTAAATATGAATTCTGATTTTTTTTTTCTGATTGTTTTTTAAAAACACATTACGGTGGGAAAATTGGCACATTCACACTCTTTAATCATAGCTTCTGGGGAGAATGAGGCAGGAGGATCACAGGTGTGAGGCTAGTCTGGAAAGTTTAGCAAGAATATGTCAAAATAAAGGGAAAAAAAGAAGAATAAAAACGGCTCGAGATGTAGCTTCGTGGTAGAGTGCCCCTGGTTTTGATCACCAGTGCTGTAAACAAAAAAAACTCATATGTTAAAAAAGAAAATCTTGGCTTCCTTTAGTTATATAAATTTCCTTTTGGGTCTCTTCAGAAGATTAGCTGCGAGATACTTGTTTGCGGTCTGTTACATCACATATAGAGGATTTTGTCCTCACACATTCTAAGGGCACACTGATGGTGTCTTTTAGGGAGAGCTGCACTGTTGGTTCACAGTCCATCTACACTGAGGTTGAACTTTTGTTGTTGTTTTGTTCGTTTTTTTGGTTTTTTGATATAGTCTTTCTGTGCAGTCCAGGCTGGCCTGGAATTTGCAGTGATCCTCCTGCCTCAGGCTTCCAAGTGCCGGGATTACAGGTGTGTGCCACCATGCCTGGCCAACTTTCTTGATAGCCTCATATCCTCTGCCCAGAGGGATATGGCACACAGTAGGTGATAAACCGAACTCTGGCATTCTTACTCTTTTGGCATGTAAAGCTTTTATAAGTAGAGGCTACCTCTGTCTAGTTGTATTTGGTTTAAAGGTTAGGCATTTCTTGCTGGAGATTTCTTTGTTTTGGTGCTGGGGATCAAACTCAGGCCCTTGTGCTTGCAAGGCAAGCACTCAAACCACTGAGCTTAATCCCCAGCCCCTGTTGATAGAGCTTTCTAACCTGTCTCTGTTTTGCCCTCCTCCTGTGTTATCCTCCCCACTCCCTTTCTGTCTCGTGCGTCTGCATATTCCTTGTATGTACCAGCAACGTGAATGACTGCAGACCCTCATTCACTCCTGCTGATGTTCTCCAGGGCTAGACTGGATGTTGTCCAGGCTGGTGAGAGATATACAGGACAGTTCCTTTTCTGCAGTCTTCTGAAATGGAAGATTTTTGTTTGTTTTAACTTTGATTCCACAGGTAATTTAGGAGCACAACCTGATCTAGGCTGTCCTACTTGGTACAGAAATGTAAATGTGTTTGATTATAGCAAGCTGCTCCCAGTCCTGGCTGGGAGAGGAATGTATGACCAAAATATACAGTGAATATTTAAATTTTTCATAATTATTACAGTGAGAGCCAGCATGTTGTCATTAATTCCCCTCAAAGGACTCCCCTTTGGTCTGAACACACTTATCCCATTGTTCTACCCATTTCCCAAAACAATTCCAGAAGTCATCTTTCCTGAGTGTATGAGCTGTGATAAAATATATAGTGAGTGCTGCTGCTGAGTGCCATCCAAGGGAAAGGCAGGCTCATAAAAACATGATGGTGTCCTTATCTACCTAATTCACCAGATCTGGCCCCCTGTGACTTCTGGCTCTTCCCCAAACTCAAAGTGACCACGAAAGATAAATGTTTTGAATTGGTTCAGGACGTCAAGGCAGCCACAGCAGCACGAGTGAAGACACTCACAGAAGAAAACTTCTGGAACTGCTTCAGAAAGTGGCCAGAACAAGAGGATAAGTGTGTTAGAAGCAAGGGAGGGAGTATTTTGGGGGGAATTAATGGTAACGTGTTAAAAAAGTTTTTAAACATTCACTATATTTTTTTATCATATTGTATACAGTAAATGCATCATATTGCCTTTCTAAAATCCAAAAAATGCTGACAACTCTCAAATTCTGTCTCTAGCAGGGATCTGTCCTATACTATAAGCCTCTACTATATGCTAATATAGCCAGTGGCCGTTGAATATTTCTGCTTCAATTCCTAAGAGGTTATCCTTTATTCTTTCTCATTTTTTCATATGTTCATCCCAAGTCTTACTTGCTCTGTTTTCAAAATACTATCCAGAATTTGACCACTTAGTTAGTTCCCCACCACCACCTCCCAGCCAGTGTAGGATGGACTCTGATGCTTTTGTTATCACCCCTCTTTAGTCTGTTCTCAACGCAGAACTCAAATGACTTTTTAGAAACCGAAGTCGGACCCTGTCACTCTTTGCCTAGAACAATCTGAGGCATCCCACTTCGATCTGAGTATTATGTCCAAGTTCTTGCTATGACCTGTAAGTACAAAGCTGATACAGCCCGTCTGACTATATTTCTTTTTGTTTTTTTACATTTACTAGTAGTCTTCTTACTCTTTTCCAACACGCAGCCGCCTTACTATTCTTTTTTTTTTTTTCCTTCTTACAATTCTTGAAAGACATCAGTGTGTTTGTGCCTCAGGGTCTCTGCATTTGTCCTGTCTCCTGGAATGCTTCCCCCAGAATTCCACATGGCATCGCTAGGTCTCTCACTTCCTTTACTCAAAACCATCTTCCAGTAGTCTTATCTAAAAGCTTAAAAACTTTTTCCCTGGTGCTGGTGATTTAGCTCGGTGGTAGAGCGCTTGCCTAGCAAGCACAAGGCCTTGAGTTTGATCCCCAGCACCCAAAAAAAACCCAAAAAAACTTCTCCCTGCCTTTTCTGCTTAGCACTTGTCACTCTCATTCTAAACACTTTTGTTTTCTAATTTACTGTCTTTCTCTCACTAAAATGAAAGCTTCTTGAAGGATAGGATTTTTGTTTTGTTTATTGCCATACTGCCAGTTCCTAGGATACCCTGAACATAGCAAGCATGTACTTAGTAAATATTAGGGGATATGTGCATGCATGAGTGAATAATTTGGTTTCTGCCACACCAGAGGCAGTATGTAGAGTGTAATAGAGGATACGTAGGGAGATGATTAAAGATGTATGTGCCTATGTTGGGGTGGGCATAATTATAACTAGTACAATAAAAGCTGTTAGAGATGTAATACATCTACTTTACTCTGTGTGTATGTGTGTGTGTGTGTGTGTGTGTGTGTTATTGAGAATTGAACCCAGGACCTGTGCACTGAGCTATATCCCAGACCCTTTTTTGGCGGGGGCTGTGCTGGTGTTTAAATTCAAGGCCTTGCGCTTGCTAGGCAAGCACTCCAACACTGAGCTAAATCCCTGCCCCGCCCGAGCTTTTTTTTTTTTTGAAGCACGTTGTTGCTGAGTTGCCCAGGTGGGATTTGTTGTTTTTTTTTTTTGTGGTGCCGGGGATCGAACTCAGGCCCTTGTGCTTGCAAGGCAAGCACTCTAATCACTGAGCTAAATCCCCAGCCCCCCAGGTGGGATTTGAACTTGCTGCCCTACTGCTGCAGTCACCCCAAAGACCTAGAATGCAGGCATGCCCCGCTGTATCCAACTTTTTTCTTTAATTTTTTTTTTCCCCATAGTAATCTACATTCTCAAGTCCTTTTCACTTTTTTAGACAGGGTCTCACTAAGTTGTGCAGGCTGGGCTCGAATTTGCCATCCTGCTGCTTCACCCTCTCCGAGTGCTGGGATTGCCAGTGTGTGCCACTACACTTACTTACATGTCCTCTTAGAAACCATCTCAAATCCTAGTCTTCAAGATGCTTTCTATTCTTTTTCCTCCTCCTCTGGTTACTAGGGATCAAATCCAGGGGTGTCATACCACTGAACTACATCCTTAGCCCCATTTATTTTTTATTTTGAGACCGGGATTTGCTAAATTGCCCAGGCTGACCTGGAACTTGTGCTTCTCCTGCTTTAAACTCCTGAGTTGCTAGGATTATAGGCATGCTCCACCACGCCCAGATGTAATACTTTCTTTATAGTTGTAGTTGGCGTATCTCCTGTTGCTGTTTATTGTTTCATATTTTATGATTTAGAAACCTTGTCACCCTAACTAAACATTAATGGCCTTGAGAATAGCAGTACAGGATTCTCTTTTTTTTTTTTTTTTTTTTTTGGTGGTGCCGGGGATCGAACTCAGGCCCTTGTGCTTGCAAGGCAAGCACTTTAATCACTGAGCTAAATCCCCAGCCCCAGGATTCTCTTTTATATTCCTTGGTCTTTGTTGTTTTTTGTGTGTGTGTGTGTGTTTTGTTTTGTTTTGTTGAGACAGGAGCTTACTGTGTAGTTCAGGCGGGCCTTGCACTGTCAGCAGTCCTTCTGCCTCAACCTCCCGAGTGCTGGGATTACAGGAGGGCACCACCACACCACCACACCACCACACCTGGCTTGTTGTTTTTTTGCTTTTTTGGTACTGGGGATCATACTCAGGGCCTTGTACTTGCTAGGCAAGCACTCTAACCACTGAGCTGAATTCTCAGCCTGTTGTTTTTTGAGACAAGTTCTTGCTGTGTAGTTCAGGCTGGTTTTGAACTCACTCTGTACCCTGGGCTGGGCTCCAACTCGTGGCGATTCTTTTACCTCAGCCTCCCAAGTGCTGGGATTAAAGGTCCGTACCACCATGCCTAGCCTGTATTACTTATGTTTATACTTAAATTTTTTTAACTTTTCATTTTGAAATAAATTTTTTTTTCTTTTTTTTGGTGCCGGGGATTGAACTCAGGCCCTTGTTATTTTATTTTTGGTGCTGGGGATCGAACTCACCTATTTTAGTTTTTGTTTTGTTTTGTTTTGTTTTGTTTTTTGGGTGCCAGGGATCGAGTCTGCTTACAAAGCAAGCACTCTAACCACTGAGCTAAATCTGCAGCCCTCCAATTTTAGTATTTTAGTTTCTTTTTGAGCAGTAGTAACTACTTGTCAAGACTCATTTCATGGTTTATTCTTTATTGGAAGTCTTCAAAGGAATAGAGAGAAAAGTTGTTTTCATTTTTAAGGAATAAACTCATTTGACTGTTAGCATTTATACAGCTAAGGTATGTTATAGGATGTTAGTTATCTTATTACTCCTGAATCTTGAAGTACTTTGGTATTTCATCATTCAAGGAATTACTTCATCATTACTCATTGGTTCTTAAATATGCTTCAAAGGACTAAAATCATAGGAAAATGGGAGACTAGTGGAATTGGCTAGGAGGGTGATGCTGTAGTGAAACAAGTCATCACTGTTACACTTCAGTTTGCTTCCTGCCTTTGCCCAAAGCATGATAGTTGTAGAGGAATTTGGGAGACAGTATCTTGAATATGTAAGGTGTTCACATTTGGGGAATCTGGGGGAAGGGTAGATGACAATCTTTATATTTTTACAACTTTTCAGCCTTCTTTGAATATATTTGAGAATTCGTGATTTTTCATTTTTTACCTATAATTGCAAAGAGAAGAAAACTGATAGAGGAAGACATTTCCTAATTATTAGAGGAACTAGTAGATGAATATAATTCGACAACAGTACTTGTAATGATGGCAAAATCGAATGTATAAGCCTAGTCGCCTACTCCGTCTAGGGGAACAATACCTGAGGTGGGTGTTCTCATACTTAAGAACTTACGAGTGCACAGTGTACTTACGAGGAAAAAAGCAAAAGGTCGTCTCCCTTCAGGTAGTCATTCAGGAGGAAGGACTTCATGGTGTGGTTTTCAGTTTATTTTACTATTCAGCGATGTTGGGGTTCTAACTCAGGATCTTGCTCAGAGAGGGTTTGCTATGTTGACTAGGCTGATCTCGAACCCCTGGGCTCAAGTCATCCTTGTGCCTCAGCCTCGAGTAGCCTTGGGTACAAATTTTTTGTTTGTTTGTTTGTTTTCATGGGATTTGAAGTTGCTCCTACTTACTGTAAGAGTGTATTTCTTTCGTCTTTTAAGATGTTTATGCACCAAGATTTGTGCAGCAAATTTTTTTTAAATGGATAAACACCAAAGGCAGATAGATGTGTATACAAAGGTGACTTGGAAGGAAGCATGGCATAGATATGAAAAAATCACTGTCTTGGTCATTTGAGTTGGTACTTAGTCTAAAAATGAGAATGCTTGCAGTTTTGAAACAAAGAAGGCAACATCAACAAAATTATGAACTAAAGTTTTCAAGTATTTGATGGATGCAAGGGCAGAAAGAACGAAACCACACATGCGCGCGCACGCGTGCGCACACACACACACACACATACACACACACACAAGCCGGAAATGATGTTATATGAGAACTGTACTAGAAATATACCTGAAACCTAGAATCAAAATTTACAAAATGGCTGTGTTCTAGATTCATACGTGAGAGTTGAGTAGTTATACTTTAAAGAATTTTGTGAATTTTGAGTATCTACATCTTCAAAAATAGGAAACTGGATTAAAAGTACAGGTTTGCAGGGCTGGGGATTTAGCTCAGCGGTTAGAGTGCTTGCCTTGCAAGCATAAGGCCCAGAGTTCAATCCCCAGCACCAAAAAAAAAAAAACAAACATATATATTATATATGTGTATATATATATATATATAATATATATACAGGTTTGCATTAAGTTTTTCTGCTGTTCTGAGCGTTAAAGGTGAACCCTATGTCATAATGAAAGCACTCATATCTTTGTGCTACCAAAATGGCTGTCTTGCACTGCCTTGATAAAAACTGTCACCCCACAGTCACACACAAAAGCGTGTGCGGAGTGGGTATCACTGGGTCAGGGTTTCTCAGTCTCAGCATACTGTTGACATTTTTGGGCCAAACGATCATGCTTGGTGGGGAGCTGCCCATGAATGGGCTGTACCCATGAGATGCCAGTGGTACTCCCTGCTTCCAGTTATGACAGCCAAAAATGCCTTCAGGCACCGCTAAATATTCTAAGGGTGGTGAGTTAGGCAGATTTATTGGGGACCACTGCCTTACAAGAATGTAAAAACTTGAGTTCACGGCAGGCTGGGGTATTAGATCTTGTGGCATCTTTTGAGAATGAGTTGTTCTTGTTTTGCTGGGCTATAATTCTAAACAATATAGGAACTCTAAATAAAGTGCCTCTCATTTATTCTGGTGTAGATTCCATTTCTTTCTTTGTTTTTGAGACAGAGTCTTGTCACATATTCCATGCTGGCCTTGAACTCACTATGCAACCCAGCCTGGCCTCAAATTCACAGTCCTCCTCTAGCTTCCCTAGTACTGGGATTATACCCCTTCCATTTCTTAGCAGATTTAATTCTAGAGGGAGATTTTTATTTTTTGGGTGTTTTGTTGTTGTTGTTTTGTTTCGTTTCTTTTTTTGGGACAGAGTCTCATTATGTAGTGCAGGCTGACCTTGAACTCACTTGTGAAGCCCTGGCTGGCCCTGAACTCATGCCTCCTGCAGAGTCAGATTTTTTTTAAAAATTGGAACAGATTTATTGAGATAAAGTTGACATGCAATAAACTGGAGATAGTTAAAGTATAATTAAGTTTTTCCCCGTGTGTATCCATGAAACTGTCACCACAATTAAAATAATGAACATATCCACACCACAAAAAGTTTCCTTGTGTTCCTTTTTAATCCCTTCCTTCTGCTTACCCTCCTCCCCTTGTGAGGCAATCTCAGATATGGATTTTGAGACAGGGTTTGAAGAAGATTATTCTGGACAGTTTTGCTGGGATCAGGTTACATTGACTTAATACTTTGATAAAAGTTTCTTTGCTTTTGAAGAGAAACTGTTCGTTTAAATAAACTGACCAGGACACATGAGATTTTATATGATGTTGACTACCAGTAAAAGATACCTTAGTGGGTATTTTTTAATTAAGTTAAATAAAGGAATTTAAATCGTCTAATTCAGGATTGTATCAGTACAAAAGTATGTGGCATTATAGGGCCAGCAATAAATTAAATGCACCTTAAAGTGAATAAACCAGTTGTGCTGGCTTTTGGAATAGGGCAGTGTTTGGTCTACTTACACTGGTACTTTGAGTTCATCCACCCTAAAATGATCCTCATTAAGGCACTTATTTGTTAAATTTAATCTAAGTGAAAAAGGTTAAGGAGCTCCTTAATGTTGGTTTTTTTCATTTGGATTCTAATAATTATGGATAAATGTCTGGTTTCCTAGGAAGCCAGCCAAATCTTTAGTGTTATCAAAGATGTTTTAGGTTGTAGAACAAGAAAAATTGACCTTTTCTTGTTCTTCAGAGTTAGCTTTCACCACTGCTTTCAGCATTTCTCAGAAATTGTCAGATTTGCTTCCCCATCCAGCCTTCTCCAGAAGCTCCCCACTCTGCTTGTTTTATTTGCAAATTATGATTCCTTTGCATTATGATTTGGAGATAGTTCCCGCTTTTTATTATAGCACATCCCAGATGACTTTTTAATGTTTGTTCACTTTAATGTTCATTCTGTTTTCAACCCCTATTAATCCCTTTAAAAAAAACTAATTTTGGGGCTGGGGATTTAGCTCAGTGATTAGAGTGCTTGCCTTGCAAGCACAAGGGCCTGAGTTCGATCCCCGGCACCACAAAAAAAAAAACAAAAAAAAAAACAAAAAACTAATTTTGTCTTCATAGATGATTTCTGATAGCAGTATAAGCTTCAAATCTGAAACAGTTGTATAGTCCATCCAGTTTTCCTAGTACAGATTGATCATATATTTCAAGAAGAAAGAGTCTAGCCCCTTGCTGCTTTGGCCAGATAGGTCACCTTAAAGGAGTCTGTTTCTTTTACCATTAGTTTCCCTTAAAGGAGGAGGAGTCAGGATCTGTCTGTCCATTTGACAGGACTGTTGTGAAGAGCACATCAGCTAGCAGGAGTCATGTGTGGAAGACCTGGTTGTTGAGAGGCAGGAAATTTCTTCTTCAGTCCTGGAACCCTAACACAATGTGCAGGGGCCTGGCATTTGGTGAACACTTGGTAATTATTTGTGGTATGAATAAATTGGCAAAGATTGTAAATAGCTGTTTATCATCTGTGAAGTTACTGAAATACTGTAATTTCATGCTGTATACCCTCTATGTCCTAATTCATCTCTAATTTCCAAAATGTGATTGAATACTTATTTTTATAGAGTATTTCTCTAACTGAACATCTCTCTCCTTTCCAGATTTATAGTACGTAGGTATTTATACTGCTTGCAAGTTGGTTTGTGGTGTTGGCTTTTTCTTCCAAGATTTTATTGAGAGTATTTTCAAATATACAGCAAAGTTTATAGAATTTTTACTGTGATCACCCATATACACTGCCTAGATTTTGCTGTTTTTGCAGTACTTGCTTCATGGTACATCTATCTATGTATCTATCCCTTCATTCATGAATCTGATTTCTTGGAGTAATTTCATAGTAAAAACTGCAGGACATTAGTACACTTATCCAAACACCTGAGCATGATTATTGTTATATTTGATTGTGCCATTTTTCTTTTGATGCAAAATTTACATATGGTGAGGTGTACAAATCTTCAGCATGTTCTGTGGGTATGCGCAGTACATGCATGAGATCACACTGCATTCCATAACTTGCTTTTCTTACTCAATATGTCTTTATTGTAGAACTGTGATCTTTGTAATTATGTAGTTGTCAATCATCAATTTTTTAGCTATTGATATTTAGATTTTCATACTTTGCTGCAAGATATACTTGGCAAATGTATAGGATGGAGATCTAGAAGTGGAATTGCTAGATTAAAGGGTGTGCACATTTTAAGTTTTTATACATGCCCATCAGTTACCAATCAAATGGGCTACGTCCCTCAAAACTCCACCATTTCTCTGTATTCTTCACCCACACTATTATCATTTTCTTTTAATTTTTGCCTATCGTCTTGGGATAAATATCATTTACTTCATATTTCTTTTATTACCATTGAGGCTGCACAATATATCATCTTCCCTGCTACCTACGTTTAAGCTTTTAGAGAGCAAGGGGCCAGTATCATCTAATACTCATACCTGTTCCTTGTTTGCTAATTGAATAAATAAATGCTGCCAAATTATTCCTGCTTTACTAGGTTGAGACTGCAGAAAGCATGAATTAACTGTGTGATAGGTTAAGCAGAAGTTGCTGGATGCACGTGTGTGCTTTAAATAAGTAAAGGAGCCGACGTGGTTGCACACGCGTGTAATCCCAGCACTTGGGAGGTTGAGGCAGGAGGATCGCTCTGCGTCTGAGGCCAACCTGGGTGACATAGGGAGCTCAAGGCCTCCCTGAAGTACATAGCAAGACCCTGTCTCAAAAAACCAAAAATAAATAAATTAAAGGATGCTTCATTTCTTCTCTTCTGTGAGGCATGGAACATGGAATGTTTTAGAGTCTGGCCTTTGAAGGCAGATTTTGTGGGTTTATGTCTCAGCTATGCCTCAATAGTTTACAACTTTGGGCAGTTTATTTAATTTTTGTGTTTCAGATTCTTCATTTATAAAATAGAAAATAGCAGTACAGAATACTTTGCTATAGGGTTGTCGGAAGGGTTAATAACTTTTAAATTGTGTAGCATGGAGAGTGCCCATTATATGTTAACTATTACTGGCATTTCTTTGAGAATTCAGTACAGTCAGCCCTCTTTATCTGTGGTTCCACATTCATGCACTCAGCCAACCTAAGATGGGAAATATTAGGGGTGAGGTGAGGGGTGAAATCTGTAGTGAACATATATAGACTTTGGGGGGGGGATTGAACACAGGGAGTATATGCCTGTCCTTATTACTATTTTCTCTTTATATTTTGAGATAGGGCCTCCCTAGGTTGCCCAGGCTGGTCTCAAATTTGTTTATCTCCTACCTCAGCTTCCTTAGTAGCTGAGATGCCTGGCCTGCACTACCATACCCAGCTCAGTCATTTTTCCTTGTCATTGTTACCTGAACAATATAGTATATAACTATCACATAGTATTTACATTGTACAAAGTATCATAAGTAATCTACAGATTAAAGTATATGGGAGGATCTGCAAAAGCTATGGGGAAATACACCACCATTTTATTTACTCGTTTGATTTTTGTGGGCCTAAGGATTGAACACAGGACTTTTGCACTGAACTACATCCTCAGGCCCTTTTTTTTTTTTTTTTTTTTT
>PVJO010014965.1:0-46597 GCA_004026905.1 Hystrix cristata
TGTCTTTCCATTTTTTGATATCCTTTTCAATTTCCTTTTTTAGAGTGCTGTAGTTTTCGATGTAAAGATCTTTTACTTCCTTTGTTAGATAGATTCCTAAGTATTTTATTTTTTTGTGTGCAATTGTGAAAGGTATATCTTTTGTTATTTCTTTTTCGGTGGGTGTATTGTTTGTGTATAGGAATGCTATTGACTTTTGGGTGTTGACTTTGTATCCAGCAATGCGACTGAATTTGCTTATTAAATCCAGCAGTTTTTTGGTGGAGTTTTTTGGGTCTTCTATGTAGAGTATCATGTCATCCGCAAATAGCGAAAGTTTCACTTCTTCCTTCCCTATTTTTATTCCTTTTATTTCTTTCTCTTGTCTAATTGCTCTGGCTAATGTTTCTAGAACTATGTTGAATAACAGTGGTGACAGTGGGCAACCTTGTCTTGTTCCAGATTTTAGTGTGAAAGCTTCTAATTTCTCACCATTTAGTGTAATGTTGGCCATTTGTTTGTCATATATGGCTTTTATCAGATTTAGATATACACCATCTATTCCAAGTTTCTGTAATGTTTTTATCATGAATGGGTGTTGGATTTTGTCAAATGCTTTTTCCGCATTTATTGAGATGATCATGTGATTTTTGTCTTTAACTTTGTTGATATGTTGTGTTACATATATTGATTTGCATATGTTGAACCATTCCTGCATCCCTGGGATGAATCCTACTTGGTCGTGGTGTATAATCTTCTTGATAATTCATTGTATTCTGTTGGCCAGAATCTTGTTGAGAATTTTCGTATCTATGTTCATTAGGGAGATTGGCCTGTAGTTCTCTTTTTCAGTTGAGTCCTTTTCTGGTTTTAGTATCAGGGTAATGCTTGCTTCCAGGAATGATTTTAAAAGTACTGCTTCCTTTTCAACTTCATTAAAGAGTTTGAGGAATAATGGTATAAGATCATCTTTGAATTTCTGGTAGAATTCAGCTGTGAAGCCATCAGGACCTGGGCTTTTCTTTGTTGGTAGGTTTTTGATTACCTCTTCAATTTCAATGGCTGATATTGGTTTATTAAGAGTTTGTATCTCTTCTTGGTTTAATTTTGGTAACTTGTGTGCTTCCAGGAATCTGTCCATTTCTTCCATGTTTTCCATCTTGTTTGAGTATAAGTTCATGAAGTAGGTGTTGATGATCCTTTGGATTTCTAACGGTTCCTTCCCCTCCCCTCCCCTGCATTCACCCCCTCCTTCCTCCTTATTTACAAAAGCTTTGTTTCCATTTTTTTCCTTCCATTTTTTATTTCTCTTGTCCCTCTGTTCCTCCCTCCCTTCCCTTTACAGATACCCTTTTTCTCTAAGTAGACAAATTCAACACTGTAACAGTTTTGCAAAATAGAAGAGCATAATGTGTCTTCTTAAGAGACAAGCCTCTGAAAATTCTTTCCAAGAATTCCAACCAGCTTCACATTTGTAAGCAGCTGGTTGTAAAGGGCATTGCTGATATAAAGAATAGTGTTGGGGGTTGTATGTTCAATTGTTTTTTAGTTTATTTTTCTAACTACAGCTTCACCCTTATTTGGCCTGATCTAATTTCTTTCATATTAGAAATCAATACAAGTTTGTGTGACTGGTGCAAGAGGCTAGAATGAAAAGTTAGACTCTATCAAAAAAATTATCAATTGCAATTTACTTACAGATGTGCTGTTGTAACTCACATTAGAAAGAATGTTTACACTAATATAGGGCAGTTGACTCTGTCAATGGGCAATAAGTAATAGAATGTAACTTATTTTATTGTTCCTTTTACATAATCATGAGTAAAAGAGAACTGTAAGTCAGAAAAAGTGTTAGTCATCAATTTTAGGTTAATCTTTTATCTTTCCTATGTTATGCATACACAATTCATCTCTTTTGTATCATTACCATCTTTGTTGATGAATATCATAAATTACATTATACAGATAGTAAAACAAACATCATTCTTTTTCTCTCTGATTATCTTCTGTTCTATTCCTTATGTTATCTCATTGTCTGGCTTGTTAGGGGATAGTCATGTGGAAGTATTTTATCTAATCTCAAAGAACAAAGACAAGAAGTAAGAGAAAAACATATTTGACACCATTGCCAGAAGTGGAAAAGACTCTATGTCTCCCAAGGGAAAGGGGAGAAATACTATCATTCAGTTCACGAACTTCAAAACCCACAAAAGTCAGGAGCAGCCTCCTGTGGTAGACTACAATACGACTATAAAAATTGAACAGCATGTCGCTTATTTTCCATAAAAAAATTTAAAGTTCTTTATGACTTTTTGACTTAACTACCTTTAAGTTCACAGTAAAATACTCTTCAAAAACATTTCATTCATCTTTACACGTATTTATAGCTCAAATATATATTTGGGATTTTCTATGAAGAATAATATACTATTCTTACTTTGCCTGAATTCACACAGGAGTAATTCTGTACAACACTACACTTCATTTACTTTCTAAGTACGTAACCTGGATATGATTTGAACATAATGAAAATGCTATTAAATGCACTTTTGTTGAACAGCATAATAAACCTCACTTTAATAACCAGAATGTAATCTAGTCATTTGTTTTCTTGGAGAACATTACATGCCTGGTATAAAAGGCGAAAGAGCTTTAAGTATATCATTTCTCCTATTTTAATGTCTAACCAAAGCCAAGAAATAATTATAAGTTATAATATATATAAGTTTGTTAAAGCCAAACTCATAGCACTATATTTATGCTTTGTATATGAAAATATTAAATGCATAGAAGCTTGAGGGTGCCTTTATTTTGCAACCTTACTAGTAAGAATTGCATGAAGGGCATGTAAAAATAGGGTAAATTCTAAGACATCTTGGAGAATTATTTTGAAAAGTACATAAAATTATAGTGTGAAGAAATTTGAAAAAATATTTTATGGTATTGAATGCTGACAAAACCTTGATTGAAAGATTGTATTAGTTTCAATCTCTTCAATTTCAAAATAATAATTACTTTTATTTTGCTTTTGTTTAAAGCTCCCCAAAAGGTATGCTTAAAGAGAAATATTGAAAGATATTTTTTAAAAAAAATATGATTTGACTCTCCATGGCCTATCTTTCCCAAATAGAGAAAAGTACTATGTCATTATTCTCTTAATTTGAGTGGCCCCCTTTTGGAACACCAGGCTTTATCAGAGTTGACCCTCTCTTTAGCCATAGAGAAAATCCCTCCTCTGAATAAAGTTTTAGTAGGATCTTCTGAGCTCTCTGCTTGGCTGTGGCTGGCTTGGAGCTTCCTTCTTTGTCCTATAGAATCCAACTGGAGCAAGTACCCTGCTTAGTCTGTGAAAATCTCCCACCTTTTGTATCTGACAACCCACAATATCATATCGTCTCGGCCAGCCTTCAGCAATAATCCTGTCATGTTGGGTTGGGTAGAAACTTCTTATTCTTGATATTTAGCCTTTGGTGTTCCAACCACTGCTGACTGTACCACACCTTGATTAATTCACAATAAATTTATAATTCCCACTTCTCCTTGTTGGAATCAGCATTGAGTCCAGGGCTGGATCTCTGCCCCAGTACAAAGCCTGTTGCACTGCACCTCATGCTGTCACAAGGATCCTCTGGAGCTAGAAAGGCCGCCGTGCCATTCTTAACAAATGTCATGAGCATTTTTTTTTTTCATTAATACCACTGTGTGGACTCTAATTGCTTTCATTTCAGAAATAATTCATTACAATCTTAAAAAAAGCTAGGTATGTAAAACTAAAACCATCCAGGTGCATCATGGTAAAGCTCCCACAATCCATATTCATCACAAATTTATTATATAGTATATGTATTTAGCTGCAGTACAAAGTAGATGGCAGAAACCATGCAAACTCATCTGGTATTTTTCCTCTGTTGCTCTTAAATTTACTTCCCTCCCTTGCTTCCTTTACAAATAAATAACACTAACATTTCTACTGCCTGTCCAAGCCGGAGACTACAGGATCATCTTCGATCCCTCCCAGTCTCAAATAGCTAGCTACACGTCTCTTGCACCTGGGACATCACTAAACTTGCCTGGATGCTTGAGCCATGAGTTCGAGCTTTCTATAGAGGACGCAACGGAGGCAGAAGAAGTTGTGCTCTGAACTGAGACCTGATCTGTGCCTCCTGAATGCTTGCTGTGAGGCAGTGGCTTTCAGCCTGTCTCCGTGCCAGAACAGTTGAGGAGTTGTGCAAAACACGATGCCCGACTCTCACCTCGGAGATTGAGTTTAATCAGTCTACGGTGCGACCTGGGCCAGGGGATTTTTAAAAAGCTGGTTCCAAACAGCAGCCAAATACAAGAATAACTTCTCTTAGTTTATAACTCTCTGGCAGAGGGGAGTTTGAGTTAATGATTTTGAGAGGGCATGTAGGTGAAAGAGAGAGAGAGAGAGCGAGCGACAGAGAGAGAGTTGAAAAAACACCAGACAGTTTTGCTGTATTAATGTGTCAAATGATTTTCTTTTCTGTTCTTATCCTAAGTAAAACCTGTGAAATGTCACTTGCTTGACTGGCTGAAAGGAAGTCCTAGCTCTACAATATCCCATCCAGGAGGCACAAGGACCTTGTGGAAAGCCCCTCTGTGTCATGTTGTTTGTCAGCATCTTGTTTTCATTTCAGTCTCTTTGACAGAAAATGTTTATCTTTTTGTCTCTTTATTTTAAGAACCTTATAATATGCCTCACAGATGGCTAAAATTCATTAAATGTTTGTCAAATGAATATTGAATAATAGCCACATTTAGTGAATTATTTATGATTGTGTGACTATTTCAGTCTTTATTAGGAAAAATAAACAAAATGTTCCTCGTGTATATTGACTTTTCTCCTCTTGCCTCACAGTATTAAAAATGAAGATTCTTTTCTAAAATTTCAGCTGAATTCTCTTGAGACTCACTACTCAGCTAGGGTCTCTTTTACTTTTTCCTACATCCATTTAAAGATGCCCCTGAAGTCCATAGTATGAACGGTAATGTCAAGGATAATAAATATACCAAAAATTCTCGGAAAGAGCCTTGATAAAGTGCTGAGACTTGAGCAGTTCATCAGTTCATCTTTGCTATGTTAGAGCCATTATCTAAGAGACAGTCCTGCCCGTGAAAAGATCCATCCAAGGTTAGAAGCTGTGGATTGTGGGCAGTGCCAGCTCACTTATGAGAGAGTCTCATTCATGGCAGCCTGGATGTTTCTTTCTCAATATTCACTGAGACCCTCAGTTAACTGGATCCCGCACAGGTGTGCTTTGCTCTTCCAATTTGGAAGCCTGACCTGGCTGTTCCAACACCTTCTTTCCTATTCTGCTTCCCATCATTACGCTGAGTCCTGTCATGCTGATGGACTTGCTTAGTTATCTCTACAGTCCGTATTAACCGTTTCAAGAGATTAATCATTTAAGTATTGCTGCAGTCTTCTAATTTGAGTGTCACGGATTCCAGCAGTCACTTTCTGGATTGTACTGCTATCATCTATTTTTTTTGGGGGGGGGGCTCATCCGGGATATGAATGCTATCATCTATTGATCTGAGTGTCATTCTCTTTCTTTGAAGTCTTTGTCTAAGGTCATTTAGTTCTTTATACCAGCTGTCAATTTCTGGAAACACTTTTCCTACTAACTGAAATGTTTTTACCTACAACAACCTTTATTTCTATCTGATACTTCATACAGTCTCTGATCACAAAAATCCGATTCTTTAAGATGTTCTATTCCCCTTAATCCCACTGAATTTGTTCTCCGACATAATTTAGAGCATTATTCACAACCTACGTTCCTCCCATACTTTCCTACTAGTGCAACTGACTTCATGTTACATCATTTGCATAAATGTCTTATTCTCACACTCACCTTCCTCCAGACCATACTTTTCACTTGAAAGCAAGCTATTTTAAACTGTATTTATCTAGAGCTACATTGTCTGAGATAGTAACCATGAGCCACACAGTCTATTAAACACATGAAATGTGACTAATCTGAATTTCAATATGCTTTATATAGGAAAAATACATCTGAGTTTGATTATTTAGTATGAAAATGTGAAATATCATTAATGATATTTTATACTAATTACATGTGAAAACGATACACTTTTTGATAAATTTAAATAGATCAAACTTTTGAAATTAATTTCTCCTTTTCCATTTTACTTATTTTCATATGGTTACTAAAATATTTAACACAAAATATGTGGCTTGCATTTGTGGTTTCCATTATATACCTGTCAGGCAATGGTAATTTACACATTTTGATGTATCTATTTCCTTGACTGTCAATTCCTAGTCATTGAACTTGGTGAAAAAAACGACACAGATATGTTACTGTCTAATATGTCCAGTTTTATTTTAAAATGGATAGCATTACTTCAAAATTGCTTTCAACTTGTTCCCTAGTAGAGTTAAATGCTCAATTAGTTATCACAATGAATTTAACCAATATGCCTTGGGTACCTATGAATCCAGTCAGCATCAGAGTTGAGGGTGGAATAGTGAACCGTGAATTAAAATCCTTGCCTTTATGCTGAAGCCATACAGCATGTATGTTTTAATATACAATTCAAAAGCTAGTCTGCTTTGCAAAGGTGATTTAGGGAATGTGAACAGAAAATATCAAGAGATGAATACTGTGGAATTTTAGATATGGTGGCATAAAAGTCCACATTAAATTGCATCACTGAAGAAGTAAAGAAACTGAGTCACATTTTCACACTCTTTAGGAAAGAGCATTCAGGTAAGAATATCAAGTACAGAGCCTGGAGCAGCACTGGATTCTGCCTAGTAGCCTCAAGACTGACCACCGTGTCTGAGGCCAGGTAGGCAGCAGAGAGCAGCAGAGGGCCAGAGAATTTGGGCATGAAAGGCGAATATAGACATAAAACATTTGTGGATCCAATAGGATACTAAGTGATTTTTTTTTTTACCAAGAACATGCATTGGTACATTGTATACATAATGATCACATTTATCATGGTTATTTTGTACCTATACATGATGTATCTTGGTCCCCTGCCCCTTCCCCACCCCTCCCTTCCATTCCCCTCTTTCCTTATTTACAGCAGGTTTATCTACATTTTTCCATTTTTTCCCTTTTCCCTTTCTTTCTCTTTTCCCTTCCTTCTTTTCCTCTTCTAGTTCTCCTCTCTTTGGAATATTATCTTTCTTTTACCTAATATCTATTATGCCTCCTTGTCTTTATGTACACTTATGATTTCTTATATCAGAGAAATAATTTTCTGTGTACTCATGAGTGACTAATTCATTTCACCTAAGAGTGTGTTCTCACCGGGCGTGGTGGTGCATGCGTATAATCCCGGCACTTAGGAGGCAGAGGCAGGAGGATTGCTGCAAGTTCAAGACCAGCCTGGGCAACATAGTGAGCTCAAGCCTGACCTCAACTACATAGTGAGACCCTGTCTGAAAAAAAACAAAAAAAAAAAAAACAAAGTGTGTCCTCAAGGTGCATCCATTTACCTACAAATGACTCTAGTTTATCTTTATCCTTTTTATGGCAGAGTAGTACTCCATTGTGTAGAAAAACCACATCTTCTTTAGCCATTCCTTAGTTGTTGGGCGTTTGGGTTGTTTCCAAGACTTAGCTATGACAAACTGTGTTGCTATGAACATAGTTGTGCATATATCTCTGTGGTATGATGTTTTCAACTCTTCTGGGAAGATACCAAACAGAGGAGTAGCTGGATCAAATGGGACCTCTAGATTTAGTTTTTTGCGGAGTCTGCATACTGATTTCCATAGTGGTTGGACTAGTCTACATTCCCACCAACATTGGAGAAGGGTTCCTTCTCCCCTGCATCCCCGCCATTCAGTTGTATACCTGGATACAAAGTCAACACCCAAAAGTCAATAGCATTCTTATGTACAAATAACAAACTCACTGAGAACGAAATAAGAGAAGATATAGCTTTCACAATTGCATCAAAAAAATGAAATACTTAGGAATCTATCTAACAAAGCAAGTAAAAGATCTTTACATTGAAAACTATAGTACTCTAAAAAAGGAAATTGAAAGAGATATCAGAAAATGGAAAGATACACCATGTTCTTGGGTAGGCAGAACCAACATGGTGAAAATGGCCCTACTTACTATATAGATTTAACCCAGTTCCAATCAAAATACCACTAACATACTTCACAGAATTAGAAAAAAAACAATCATGAAATTTATCTGGAAGCAGAAGAGATCAAGAATAGAAAAAAACAATCCTGGGCAACAGGAATAAGGCAGGGGGCATCACAGTCCCTGACTTGAAATTATACTATAGAGCCACTGTGATAAACATAGCATGCTACTGGCAAAAAGACAGACCCAAGGATCAGTGGAACAGGGTAGAAGATTCCGAAACAACTCCAAACACACTCAAACACTTCATCTTCAACAAAGGAGCCAAACACCCTCACTGGAAGAAAGATAGCCTCTTTAACAAATGATTCTGGAAAAGCTGGCTGGCCACGTGCCGAAAACTAAAACTAGATGCATGTCTCTCACCATGTACTAAACTAAAATCGAAGTGGGTCAAAGGTCTAAACATTAAAACAGAAACACTAAATCTACTGGAGAATAGAATAGGAAGAACTCTTGAAGACACAGGGGTAAGAAAAAAAAAAAAAAACTTATGAACAGAACCCAGACTGCACGGGAAATAATACAAAGAATCAGTGCTTGGGACCTCATCCTACTGAAAGGCTTTAGCACAACAAAAGAAATCACAAATAGAGCAGGACGAAAATCCATAGACTAGGAAAAAATTTTTGCCAGCTGTCCCTCTGACAAGGGTCTAACATCTAGAATATATAAAGAACTCAAAAAAAATCAACCCCCCCAAATTTAGAGACCCAATCCAAAAACGAGCATCTGAAATGAATAAACACTTCTCAGATGAAGAAATAAAAATGGCAAATAAACATATGAAGAAATGTTCAACATCACTGGTCATTCGAGAGATTCAAATCAACACAATGCTAAGATTCCATCTCACTCCAGTAGGATACTAAGAGATGTTTAAGCCAACACTGAGTCCCCATTCTTCTGACCAACCAAGAGGCCAATTTTAGTTTTCACCCAAACTAGAAAGTCTCCTGCTCCTGCCTTTGATGCTCACAAATGTCCTACCACTTGTCCCTGTAGGGCAGGTTTGGTACCAAATGAAGATCCTCTTGGATCCTACCGCACTGCTCAGTGTAAGTGCACATCCTCTGAGTTCCAGAAGGGGTCTGGAGACCGAGCTGGGCCCTGAGTGCAGTGATTCATGTGAACATGCACATAGAGGAGCAGAAGGCTCGCATGCAGGAAATGAATGTCTGAACTAGGAAAGCTCTGCCAAGTTGCTTTGTGTAAGATAGCAGCTGTATCTGCATGGACCTCCCGTCATCCTCATTGTTCAAATTGTTCCTAGAACAATTTTCATCTGTATTTAGTTATAAGCCTAAATAGTGAAAATTTCATAGTGTATGGACAGACAGACACAATTTTTATAAAGAGGACTTTTTGCACAGAAGAATGGATTAAAACAGATATTGAAAAATAAAGAAAATTACTTTGTTAAAAAAGGTGCCATATTTTTAATAATAGAAGTGGATTTAATTGATTTTATTCATTTAATATAAAGAAAACAAAAAAATAACTAGCACAAGGTCAAGGGAAATTTTATCCAGAGAAGACAGAATAGAAAGAAAAGAAAGTAGCAAATCAAGTGTGTGATTATCACTTACTGAGTGGGGAGGCATAATATAAATATTTTTAGATATTTTTGTGCTGCAGAGAACAATTTTTCTCCTTAATGAAGGCAGAAATTTGAGATTTTCTTTGGATTCCTGTAATTTAACTTTTTCTATGATACTTCCCTAATGATCGCTGAGTATTTTATACCTCTGCTTATTTTATGTCTACAGAGACATTAGAAATAGCAATGTGAATGTGTTGATCTCTGTAAAAATCCCAGAAATGTTACTGTTTGTTATTTTTAAGATAATTATGAACTTACCTAATATGACTAAAATGTTGGAAAAAGGTGTAGCTCTAGAAAGCCAACAAAATTGAACTTTTGAGTCCCAAAGCCTGAGGGCTTAAAGCTATTATTTCTGGACTGCAAATCTTAAGTCATGTCCAAACTATTTTGATTTAAATCCTAAAATTCAATTTTTAAATTAAACCAAAATTTAAGAATCCAGATAGCTCTGGTGAAATCTAGATTTATTGCTTCTTTTGAAAAACTGAGCTGACAACCTGACCACCTGTCTTCCAGCATGAAAGTGCCTGGCTGCTGCTGAATAGAGGAGGTAAGCTGGTAACTTTGAGGTCTTTGCGGATGCTCTAAATTGATGGTCTTTCTGTCCTTTAATAATGTTGTTTTCTGGCTTTGAACTATAGCAGTGCTGGGATCCTGCCCCAAGAGAGTCTTTGAGCCATTATGGATTTGGGGGTGTGTTTCTCAGGTAATCAGGACTAAGAACCTGCATCCTAGACCAGCGTTCTCAGGTAATGTGTATTTGAGTCACTCAGATACCTTGTTAAAATGCAGATTCTCAGGCAGCCGAGCTCTCAGGTGATCCACGTGAAGCTGGGCCCTGAACTGTATTCTGAGCAGCAAGATCTAGGCCACCATTAATAACAGCAGAACCTCCCAAATCTTAAGATTAGTAGTCATGTCTCAACAATGGCTGAGCACTGACAGAGCCTTCTCCTGTTCAGCTTAACATCTTTATAACCTTTTCCTATTCCTCTCCCAACTTAGAGTCATATTCAGTCATCCTTGTTAACTCTTTGCATCCACTTTCTGCTATGTCTTCTTCCTGTACACTCCTGGTAAAACTCCACATCTGCTTAGAGGCAGAGCTCTGTCTGTCACTGCAAACTGGATTCAGTGGAGGTAAAACAAAACAAAACCAAAAAATAGGCAATTGGCTGGAAATGTAAGCCAACAAATCTCCAGTGGATCTGTCCTGCTGGTAATGAAGTCACTGTTCCGCTCTGCGAGGGAAACACTCAACAAGGGAGAACGTCATAACCACACCCTACTTTCTCTTCTGCTTTATGTTCACCAGAGAAACAGCAAGAGCCAACAAAATAAACTCATCTTCATGTCCTACAGATAAACAATTCCTCCTCTGTTTTCGTCTTTTCCTTTTCTGTTTTTTTCTTCTAAAAACCAAAGAGCTGGGCCTTAAAAGAGAAAAGTCAGGCACAGATACCACCATAGACCATCAAAACTCTTGGCTTTAGCCTGTATTTTAGAAAAGGAGAAACCTTTTGAACTAGTAATGAAATTGTAGGTTGAAATCAAACATGATTATGTCTTAAACACAAAAATAAGACTATAATGATAATATTTATATCTAAAAACTAAATTTCCAAGGATTCTATTATGAGGAGTAGGTCTATACAGCTAAGACGAGAAGAATAGAAACTGGAAAAAATACAAAACTGTGTTCTGTTGAGTATATTGGTAACTTTTCATCTCTGCTTTGACTTTTGATAGAATGCTAGTGGTAACAATCATTCTAATACCTTTGCTCAGAACAGTACAACTTTCTGTATTATGTTTAAATTAAAATTATGATAGGTAGATATATCTAAATACTATATATTATAGTTCATTGTAGTAATTAAGGCTTGAACATTAGTCACATGTAAAATATAGCTATGAACCAGCACATTCTACTTTAAAAAATACTTTATTTTATTGAATACAAGCTTACTTTTTCAGAGGTGGCTGGATCTAGAGGGTGTGATTGGTTCATGGTGCAAAACTGGGAAGCCTAGCGTATAAAAGAAGCAAGGATCTTGTCGCCTTGCTAGTTTGCTACTCGCTTGGTTGCTCTTGCTGTCTTCTGCCAGCCATGAACAGTTTCTCCTCTGTGATGCCCCTCTGCCGTGGCACCCTGCCTTGGAGCCAGGCAAGTATGAACTGAAATCGCTACAAACTGTGAGCTAAATAAACATTTCCTCCTTTAACTTCGGGTGTTGGGTATTTTGTCTCAGCAATAAGAAAATAACACACTAAAATAAAAAAGAGTGTATTTTAGAGAGATAATAAAACTAATCTGTTAGTCCTGATGTAATAATGTCATCATAATTGTTATCCTAAATGCTATGTTTTGCTCTTATTTGTTTCTTACATGTTTCTTATAAAACTTTATAACTCTAAATCTGTTAAGATTCTACGGGAATATGACTTATAACAGAAAAGCTGATCAATATGTGTAAACCATCATCTACTTTATGTTTAAAATCTCCTAATATACAAAAGACTTACTGCTCCCACTTCAAGACTGCTGTAACTGACCTTCCGGGTGTTCGGCAACTCAGGCTTGGACAGCAAAGCAAAAATTGACAAAAGAGCTGAGAGCACAGCCAATGTTCTGGCCCTTGTCCTCCAAGGTCAGCCAAAATCCACAGAAAAATGAGATCCACTTAAAAAGGCCCTGCAAATCTGATGAGTTACCAAAGCTCTCAAACAGAGGGATTGTCGGATCCCAGGCACAGAGGTCAAGCAATGTGCATTCTACAAAAAGGAAGGAGGGTCACTCTAGAGGTAAATGTTCCCCATGCTTCCAAGGGAAGTCTTATGCTCAAACAAGACTGCAACCACCCTGGCAGATAACACTGGTAAAGCAAAGAAAGTCGGTTTTACTTTGACTGGGTTTTAAATACTTTAGCAGGAAAGTATAACCAAAATGTAATTAATAGTAGTAGAAACAGAGTAAATCTAGATATAAAAAGGACAACACCAGTTAACACTCTCTAGCCATATCTATAAAATCTTAAATCGCAGCCCCAAACAAATAAAAACAAAACCAAAACAAACAAAAAAGAAGCTCCTAAGTTCCCAGTCCCACTAGCTTTTCTAAAGTGTGTCCTTCTGCGTATTTTACTTTATGGTCAGTGTGTTATTTTGATGTCCATTAAATTATTCTTTGTTTAAAATTTTGGCCTCTTATATATAAGTCTGCCTATAGGATAAAGGGGCAATTTAAATATTTTAGCTACTAAATGTTATTAACTTTGTGGTGTAAATTACCTTTTTGTCATCTACCTCAAGCTTTATATATCCATGTTCTCTAGAGCCATGTCCAAACTATCTACAACATTTTCCCACAGGTATTATCTGGCTTGATTCTCGAAGTATTCCTGGTAAAAATGGCTACTAATGATCTTTATCATTGTCATAACTATCCTTAGCTGTTTTCTTCAGTTTATTCATTCCAGAATCTAGCTCTTTCCAGTGATACATTCCAGAAGGCAGCCTAGACCTGCTGCAAATCAGACCTCAGGCAATGATGCCGAATGTTTTAGAGCTTTCAGTGATACAAACAGCCCACTGTGGCACGTATGCCGTGGGTCTGCCATCCCGAAGGTCACCCATCCCTGACAATCTGCAAATTCAAGAGGCTCCTAAAGGTGCCTTCTCCAAGAACATGCCCTCTCAGTTTTAAGTAATTAAGGATATGTACACTGAAATGAATTAAAACACTTAAAAAAAATTAACAACCAAACTCTGCTTGAAGTCATCTAACGACAAAGGGACTCCAGTTAAAGACATCTCAATAAGTGGTTGTAAGCAGCAAACCTTTGATGTCAGTCCATTCATTCCTCCCAATGTGTCCCAACCCATCTTATATAAAAGATATGCTCAGACATCCTTTTTATGTAAAGCTAAAGGTCTTCTGTGGACCAGAATGGAGAGGTCCTGTCAGAACCACAACTGTAAACACAATTTTACACTCACTGCAGGCACTCCCAGAAGATCTGCAGGCTGCAAACCGATCAAGGAAAAAACATTCTTCAGATAACCTGTTTTCCATATTCTCAAACCCAAATGAATCCCCCAATCTCTCAGCCTAACTGCGTGACGACTTCTCCCCTAGAAACCCTATCTACTGTCTCCTTTGGTAGTGTATCTTGATCTAAATAAACTGTTGTCTTTTCTACAAAAATAGATAGATATTTATTATGTATACGCAGTATATGTAATATAGATATTGCTTTGTATATACTCTATTTCCCATTATAATTTTTCTCAACCAGGATAATACTTTTCCTTCTATTCATGCCATCTTTTTATCATTTTCCACTAAGTATTAAATTTCTAGTGTTGTTTCAAATTTTGCAGCTATTTATAAAGTTATGCCTGCACACTAGACAATAACAAATACATAAAAAAATCATCTACTCTAAAATTTAATTAACTACTCTAAATTTTTCCCAGGTGTTTTCAAATTTGGCTTTACTTTTCATAAAACTGTGTCTCTTTATTACTATATCATTTTAATGAATAGTTTAAGAAATAGAATTAACTTTAAAGTGATACAGTGAAATTTCTCTCATTTGCCTATATAACTATTGCAGACTTTAAAGAATATGTATTTGGTATATTCCATGGTGATTAGCATTTAAAGCATACACCTTTCCATCAAACACACTCACTGAGGGAAACAATATTTTACGTTTCATCTTTGAGCACAGACAGACCTACCATGGAACTAATAAAACAAGCTTCACAGTCCCTCAATTTCAGTGTCCTCAGAGATAAACTCACACTAGAGTCACATGGTCATACATGTTTATTTATTTTTTTAGAAGTACAAAATTTAACCATAATTAGCTAAGATTGCTGGTTCTTTCCATTACAGATTCTCATTTGGGATTGAATGACATTCACTAACCATTATCAGAAAGAAACTAGACTAGGAAACCTACAATTTGGAAATGTAGAATTTGTAAGCTTTAACAAAATAAGCCAGAAACTACAAACTCCTGGACTGAAAGTGCATATGAATGTTAAATTTAATTAGTAAAGACCTGAATGAAAATGAAGTTAAATTAATAGAGCACAAAACAAAAGTTATAATGAGTTGAAATAATTCTGACACTCAGATGCTAATTGTAATGAAAAATGATGCCAGATTATACCAAAGCAGTAATTCATGTAAAGATAAATTTTGAATGCAAGTGAGTAATATAATTTTGTATTGTTTTGTAATACAACTATTAAAATAGAATGAGCCATATAGACCTGTTGGGAAAACATTTAAATTTCTTGTTGATATGACATGAAGTAATAATAGAGACAAGGATACCATAAACCTCATGGGGTGTGGGCCAGGGCATTGATTGCAAGACTGTGCTCAATTCCAAGTCTATTTAATATGAGGTACCGCAAAAGAAACCTTGAAGTGCCACTAAACCTACATATTGCGTGTGAAAAATACTCATTGCAATTTCCTCAACTTTGAAAAATTTTTAAAATATTCTGGAACTTCAGAATAAGGAACTGTTGAAGAATATAAAATAGTAGTAAACATTGCTAGGTATTTTTAGGGAAAATGATAAATTATCATATTTTTTCCTCTGCAAAAATTTACCAGCTTGTTGTAAAATGAGGAACTCAAATACTGTGTCAAATATTTGAGGGTAAAAGTATAGCAAGTGATAGGAAGTTAATTAATGAAAATTTACTTTTTGTATACTTTCTGATGTTTTTGATATTTGCTAGTGTTCAGATTTAATTTATTGATATAGATCTTCATAATCTCAACAACTACTCATTTTATGATAGATTCTATATTTCTAACTTTCTATTCTCCCCCACTCTTTTTTTTTTTTCTTGGCAAATCGACCAACCCCTGAATTGGTATAAATTTCAATGCCAACAAAACTGGATCTGAATTTGTTTTAGCCTATTTTTCAGACTACATTTACCACATTAAATATAAAAATACAGTGAGAAAATTAAGATGTACAAAAATGCCATTTTTGCCTTCAAATGTGCAAGATGTTTTTAAACAGGAGATTTTGTAACCAAAACTGAATGCAACCAAATCAATTTATTAGTTGTTATTTGTTAAAATCAATAACGAGCCTTTTCTTTTGGAAAAAAAAAATTTAAAAAAAGCAGTACTTGGTTTTAAAATTAATTTATGAAAATATGCATTAAATGCTGACTCTGTGTGAAACATTCTTGAAGATCTGTGATGCTCAAGGGTATCTCCTAATCCCTTCCTTGCATGGAGTTTGGGAAGAGAATAAAAATAAATAAATAAACATAATTACTGATCAACCACAATGAAGAAAGCAGGGAGGGCCCTATGATAAAGCATAGTGGAGAAAGGAATGGTGTATTAGGTAAAATGGCAAGAGAACCTCCCCAAGAGTATGAATTAAGTGTCACAGCAGAGGTTCAAGAAAGATTCAGCTGAAACATGCACACACACGCACACACTCCCAAAACAAATGATAAAAACAACGACAACAAAACCAACTCAGAAGAAACTCCTCAATAAGAAAAGCAAGTACTGAGTCCACAATAACATTCTGGTGCTTGATGTTTTATGCCTGCTTCTTGATACTGGGTCAACTTTCTCTCTGTTGGGAAAATATACCTGATGTACACAACTTAGCAGAGAAGATGGCTGATTTGACTCATGGTTTCAGAAGTTTGAGTCCATGGTTGGCTGGTTTCATTGCTGTGGGTCTGAGGTGAAGCAGAACATCACGGTTTAGTGCAGTGGTATAGCAGTCACTTCATGGTGGCTGCAAAGCAAATAGAGGAAGAATACCAAGGAAGAAGGGGCCAGGGCCGAATACAGTCCACTAAGTCATGTCTCCACAACTCACTTCCTCCAGCTGGGCTCAAACTGTGAATAGCACTGTCAGCTATCAATAAATGAATAGGTTAACTGCTGGGTGAGGCTAGCACCCTCACAATGCAATCTTAATCCAGTCAGAGTGACAATCAAGATTAACTGGCACAATATTCTTATCATCTCCTACCTTATTTGACTTTTATTAAACAGACTTTCACATTTCCTCTATCCAGTATGATATTCTTCATGAAAGATGTTCAAATGAGTTGAGGAATATCTACTATGAGTGCAGTTTCCCTACTACTGATTCATTAACGCCTAAAATAACATCATTAGAATCTTATAGAAAATGAACTTCTTTGCAACAAGATATTTATTTCAAATTAATTATGAAGAAGCAAGATGTGATGAAGCCTGACAACTAATTGCATCACTAGCAAAGGGAGAGTCCTTGTTAGAACCGTGACAAGACAAATAGTGACCTTAACTACTTTTTGAAGAAATTTTATACTTGACAGCTTGCTGAAACAGCTTTTGGAAAAGTAATGGAGCAATTCATCACCTTCATATTTGATAATGTATCCTATAAAATGATTTCATTTAAGGACAGAAAAATAAAGGATACCTTTTAGAAGGAAGTAATGAATTTGAAAAACTGGAGAAATTTAAAATAGAAAAGCACTCTATGAGGATATGACTCGTTGCAAAGGCTATAAATACACACTTTGGTTGGTCACAGGGTACAAGGTAAGGTCTCATAAGTCAGCCTGTCTGAGCTAAAACATGAGTTCTTCCACATTGAATGGTAATTTAAACTTTCTGTGCCTCAGTTTCTCAACAATAAATGCTAACAGTAGTATTTACCTCACAGGTTTATCATAAATACATAACTGAACTTTGCAACAGTAGCTACTTCTTCCTGTTGTTCTTCGACTGATTGTTTTTGGATGGTAGATCTCCTAACTCTGAAAATTTTAGACAAGTCCAAAGAGTTAAAATATATTTATATATTTCTATATGCTGGTATATTTCTTTATATATGTTTGGTAGAACAGCTTATCTTCAGACTGTAGAATTTTATTAACATTCTACTGATAAACCGAACCAACAGGAGAGACATGTACATGAGGATGACATAGAGTTTATGTATAATATTATATAACAAAAGAGATTTATTATCCAGTAATGGTTTGTGTCATTATGGAGGCTAAGAATCTGCCATCTACAAATGGAAAACCTAGGAAAGCTGGGGGTGTAGTTTGAAGGCCTTAGAGCTACAGGACCCATGATGTAGATTCCTATCCAGACTTGAAGTACTGAGACCTGGAAGGACAAAGACAGAAGATTCATGTTTCACTTCAAGCAACAGGTGAGGGAAATTCAACAATGCTCTGTTTTTTTTTTTTTTTTTTTTTTTCTTTTCAGGACCTCAAGGAACAGAATGATGTCCACCTACAAGAAAACTAGAACATTCGCTTAATTCAGTTTGCAGGTTCAAATGCTCACAGCACACCCAGAATAATGTTTAGATTGCTATATGCATATCTCATAGCTCAAATAAATTGGCACATAAAATTAAACAACACATAAAAATAACTGTCATAAGTATTAACTATCATTTCTTTCCTTTTATCTCTTTTCCCTTGGTTATATTTAAGTGTTTAAAGTAATCTAAGTGAATAGACTACAGTGAATTTTAAATGTAAAACTACAATACAGTTTGTATCTTCCATTAAAAACTATTTTCAGAGAATCGATTGACTGAAATTTACTACTGTATTCTAATACGGCTTCCAGAACAATTCTTGATGATGTGAAGTACACAAATGCAATTTGCAGGATACTCTGGGGCCTCCCAAGGGTCGAACCCCCTCTCCTTCACGGATCTTGTCCTTCATGACCCCACAAGTTTCAAACCCAGGTTGCATTTTCGATCTGTCATTATCAAAATTGCAACGCTTCTAGAATCTATTTTTTTTTAAACATCTCCCTTTCTAGTCACCATTACATTACATTCAAGAGCTTTTCTCCTAGTTTCAATGCTAATAAGTCTTTAGGTCTTATCATAACTTGTGTTTTTCAACTTGCTTTTTGGCACTTGTTCTCTCCATTTCTCTCTTCTTTCTTCTCAAAATTTAAAATCCAGTTATTATAAGCACTTCCTTGCATACAACCTTAGCTCTCTTCTGTCTTTCTAACTTGGTTTTTACTTGGCTGGACCTCTGCCCTGATCCCTTCTAACTTCCATTGCTCTGCAGCCGTGCTTGAAACAGTGCATTAGGACACCATGACAGGAAGCACCCTGGCAGCCGAGTGCTCTTATTACATTCAGGGGGTTCCTGATTGTCAGTTCAGACTTTGATGTTTCCTGGCAATCGCGTAGTGTCTTACTTGTTCATTCAGACTCACACGTGCCTACAGGGCTGCTTCCCGGAGTCTCTCTCTATAAATCTTTATACTTCTTCTCCCTGATAATATTTGGCTTTTTCTTTCATTGAGAAAATGGCACAGAGTACAATCTCCCTGAGTCCCATAAAGACAACATTATCTTCCCACTTATCTGTAATCCTGCTAAATATAATTGATGTTTTGTTCTTGTAATAGGGATGCAATCTCTTGTTTAGCAAAGACCAACATTCCCGTCTGAAGGATACTTATATCTGTACTTGAGTTTATTCCCTTGTTACCCAACAACTTGACTCCAGCAACTTTCCCTCTTCTGCAATTAATCTCTCTCCCCCTTTCTGGATCTTTCCCATTAAAATGCACACTCACTTGTATTTCTAGCATTTAAAAAAACTTTTGACTTCATTGCTATCCCCAGTTACTGCCCACTCCCTCCTGTTCTTCATAGTAAAATACTTCAAAAATGCATCTTTAGTGACTGTGTTCTTTGTCATTCTTTCTTGAAAATCTCCAATGGGGCTTTCCACAACCATAAAAGTCTCTTATCATGGTTACTAATCTCCACTTTTCTAAATCAAATGTTTAGTTCTGAAGTTTCTTCTCTCCCTCTACTCATCAGTCTTTCTCACTACTGACTCTTTTAAAACATTCTTGTATGGTCTCAGGACATGCCAGTTTCTTGGGTTTCCTCCTGCTTCTTTGACCTTTACATAATGTTCTGTCTCTTTTTTTCCCAATGTTCACATTTTATTAGTACATATTTGCAGTACCTAATGATTACACACCTCATGAGGAGTTGGTATATGTACTGTACATAACACATCTTAAATCCTTTCTTCACCCCTTTCCCTTCCCTCTACTCCCCTCCATCTCTTGGTCCCCTTCTCTTTTGCAAAAGATCTATCTCCCTATTTCTTATTATCAATCTTTTATTTTGTTCTTTATTTGCATTTTAGATTTCTCATATGCTATTTAAGCTTGTGTTTCTGATTTATTCATGCAACATGATGGCCTCAACATGTACCCATTTTCCTACAAATTAATGAAATGTATCCTTCTTTATAGCCGAGAAGTGCTCCATTGTGTATCAAGGCCACACTTTCTTTATCTATTAGTCTATTCATGGACATACAGGATGCTTCCAGTATTTAGCTATCTCCTCATTCCCTTGACTCTCTCACCTTGACCGTATCAGCATTCCATCTTCGTACCCCTTATTTCAGTATGCACACACTTGGGCCAATCGCATCTCAGTTAATGGTAGTGGCTTCTTAATATTGTGTCTACAAGAGACTGGAAGACAGGATGTAACCTGTCAGTTATGATGATCCGACAGGAGGCCGGGGACAAGATGTTGCTGGGTAACCTGAAGCTGAGTGGATTCCTCCTGTCAGTTAGGACGATCCAACAGGAGGCCAGGGACAAGATGTTGCTGGGTAACCTGAAGCTGAATGGATTCCTCCTGTCAGTTATGGCTGAGAGGCTCCCGCAGATTGGATCGGCTCAGGGAGGATATGAAGACAGCAGCCATTAACTTCACTGCCGCTGCGGGCTTGCTATTCTGCTGCCCTCCTGTTTCTGCTTGTGGGATGGATTGCTTCTTGCTCTTCTCTTTTCTTCACTTTTTCCTCTTCTTCCCTTTACTTTAAACAGATGTTTGTGTTTAACTGTTTATCAGTTGCTCCGGCCAATTCTTTGGGCAGGACAGAAAGAGCCTGGAATCATTTGACACAGCCATTGGACACCACAATGATTCCAATTTCATGTTTCCAGGGGTTGGGGATTTAGCTCAGTGGTAGAGTGCTTGCCTCAAAAATTCAAGGCCCTGAGTTCGATCCCCACCCACCCCCCAAACTCTCCAAAACACAGAAGTATAGGAAGACCAGTTAAATTAGAATTTCAAACCAAATTTATGTTCCCAGGGTCATCCTGACAGCTCCCTGGGTGTCTCCATCAGGTTAGGTAATAGGTATTTGATATATACGTTCATTTAACTTACATTCTTCTCTTGAAATCCTCCTTCTCTGTTACTGGCCCTTTACTCCTTTCAGAAGTTCAGATGTTCCTGTTGAATCTTTGATTCCTTTTTCTCTCTCACACACATCTGTGCCACCATTAGATTCTGTTGATTCTGTCTTCAAAGTGTATTTAAATTATAACTTCAAAATGCAAACACTGCTCCCGCTTTGGTAAAGTCTACTATCATATATCTACAGGCTTCTCATAAGTCTCCTATCTGATTTCATTTGCCCTCCTCATCTCTCTTCCTCTCATCCATTCTCATTTCATCGTCTTGACTGATCCTGTTAATATACAAGCCTGACTTTTCTCTGCTGAAATCCTCCAGTTCCTTCAATGTCTTACTTTCTCATGTCAATGAAGGCCGGAGTTCTTGTAACCACCTCGTGTTAGATAGAAGCCCCTTCCCTACCATTATTCACCTGACCGCACTGCCTGCTATTTATTTTTCCTTTCCCCACAGCTCCTTCTGCGGCAGCTACCCTGGCCTCATGACCACCTTAACAAAAAAAAAAAAAAAAAAGGTAAGGGTATTCTCATTTTTTTTTCTGCTTCAGATACTCTTCCTCAATGTATATATTAAAAAAGCTGGTTCCTTCATTTTCTTCAGGTTGTTTCCCAAATGCCAGCACCTTTTTTTAGCCTTTCCTGTGATATGCACTGCTCTGAAATTTAAGGTGGATTTTGTGGGTGTGTGTATGTGTGTACCTTTTGATTTATTGGCTTTCTTTTTCTTTCTTTCTTTCTTTTTTTTTTTTTGGTGCTATTGTTGTCACTGTTGTGTTCTATCTTCTGTTACAATCGTACTCTAGGCTTTGATTATTGTGCTGCTCAGTTCCAGAAAGTCCTAATCTTTTTGCTTATATTTTCTCTCTCTCTCTCTCATCTGTGTCTATGTGTGTTTGTCTCTCTCTGTGTCTCTGTCTCACTCTCTCTCTTTCTCTCTCTTCCTTCAGGCAATCTTGCCTCTTCATATGCCTAAATTAGTTTGTGTGAGTACTGGACATTAGGTAATGAAAGTTTTAAAATAATTTGTGGTCTGTCACCTCCAGGTGGAGTTTTCATTTCCATTTAGAAAGTGACAAAAGGTAACAGTAGTCTAGAAGTCATCTTAATCCTATTTCAGAGAGTGAAATTTCTGAGATTTCCTTTCTTCAAGGACCTGCTGTCTTTCAGATCACATTCACTTTTAATGTGACTATAACCTTGGAATCTCAACTAAAATTATTAAGCAGTTAAAACCAACGTTCTCCCTTGGGAAGCCAAGAATAAGTCCTGTTTCTTATGTACTCTTCGCCCATAATTTTTTCAAATAAACTGCTTAGCTTCTCAGACTCATTGTACCTCTTCTACAATAAGCGAATATTCATAGTGGAAAAATATCCCTACAAATTGGACTTACTTTCCTAGTTTTCTTTTTCTTTTCTTACTTTCCTTTTTCTAGTTTTGAGAACCATAATTCCTCAATCTTATGAATTCTCTAATGACATTATACAGATTTTAAAACATTTTAATAAATTTTTCTGCACATATTCAGCAGAAATGCTATTTTTAATTATTCTGTAGGTTTTTCTATAGTCTTCTTATCTCTTAATCTATCTTTCTTCCTCCATTTCAGCACAATGTTCCCATGCCTAAGAAAAATAAAATGTTCTTTCCATCGTGGTAATATAAAGTATGCTAAGCAAACAATTTAGTCATATCACTTTGAAGAAATTAATAATGAGTATTTCTCTTTATGTAATATTAGCCACTAAACAAGTGATAACATGGAAAACTATCACAAATGTAATTGTGATTTTTAAAATGTGAAGTATAAGCATTCCATTTAAAAAAAAATTGAGTAGACTGCGGTGGTGAATGCCTATGAATCTCAGCGCTCAGGAGACTGAGACAGGAACCTAGTCTGGGCTGAAGAGCTAGATCCTGCCTCAAAAGAGCAATATCCCCATAATATATTTTACAAATTATAATTATTAACACATATAAATTGAACAAACTAATGAGTTTCATTGTGACATTTCCATGCATGCTTATACTGTGGTCTGGTCACGTCAACCCTCCATCGTCTCTCCAGCACTACCCCTGCTCCAGGATCCCTTTCCCTTCCTCAGTAGCCCCCCTTCTGCCTTCAGCTCATTTTTATTAAATCTTGGCTTTAATCATCAGGAAGTGGTTGCTAAGTTTACATGTGAACAAAAATTGAAAGCATTGCAAAGTCTTATAACCAGGCTTCTGGCCTGGGAAGAATGAATTAGAGCAGGGAAATTAAACCAGAAGCTCCACAGGCCTGTGAGCAGGACTCTGACTAAATGTGTTTCCAGGGACAATAAACACAAGAACTTCTTCTATGGACATTTTCATTATGACTGATTTATTTTCTTTCCTACTGAGGATTTGGTTTCTAACAGGTCCTCCGATCTGAGTGGACACCAAACATAATCACTCGTTACCTATTTGTTCATCTAAATAAAAGTCCAAAAAGACAGGTACTCAGGCGACAGTGCATAGGGACAGAAACAGGTTTGGGGAATTCAACCAGGTAATTCCAGACCAAATACAACAAGATCAGTAAGGTTTACTAAGGGAAGTGGTTCCATTCATTCATTTTTTTCTCATTATGGAAAAAAAATTAAGTTCACATACGTTACATAATTTATTTTGAAAAAAATTGTTTCCTTTTCAAGCTTATACTTTATCCAAGAAATGTGTATTGGTAATATTTTGAGCAATAGTAAAAATCAACACAGCTTTCAAAAGCAAAAGTAGAGTTAAAAATGGAAAAGGAATTGTCTAACAGTCTTTGTTAAGAATGAGCATATCTGTTACCCGGAATCTCTTCTTGTAATGTACTTTATCAAACCAAGAGTGAGGTAACTTTTAAGGCTGACTCTTCATTGCTCTCAGTAATGGGAAAAGCAGAGACCTGGGTGTATGATAATAACAATGAACACTGTCAACTAAGGCTCATATACCTGAAAAATTAGTATCATAGAGTGAAATTTTATTCCTTTTGGTCCTTCCTTGAGGAAAAGAAGAAAAATCGCCATCTGCTTCTACTTGCTCTTGCATGCTTCTTATGAATACGGAAAATAGAGGGCTCGAAAATTCTCTAGGCCCAGTTTGGTGGGTTTGATGGCGAATTGAGAGAAGGTAGAGGTAAAATTTGAGAGAAGACTAAAGATCTGCACACATTTGCCATTCAGGTGCTGTGTGTGCATTTCATGGCTTTTCTGCACTTTGCTTTATCAAAGATATTTCATGTGCAACTGATCATGGCCATCAGCTTCTGACTCTCCATTGCCATAATCGGTGGTCAAGAAGATTTTCTAACAAATGGGAAAAAAGTCTGCCTGGGAAGAGAAAATTATTTTCTGACTTTTCTATAAAGGCAGAAAATATTAAGAAAGAGAAACTTTCAGACAGAACCATGACAATCTCACTATGGTTCCTCAGCACTGTGACAATAATAGCTAAATTTAAAACAATCTTGGGTCTCGGGGATCCTTAATTTGCATAAATTGTCTCCTGACCACAAATGGTCAGATCATCGAGAATTTTGTTTGTTTGTTTCCTTTAGAGATTTTTTTTCAGTTTAACCATTAATGCTGATAACACTAAAACAAGTCAGATTGTTATGTTTATCAATTTTATACTTATTCTGAAGATTGCATACAAGTGCGCTGCTGTTTCATGGTTGTTTTTGATATGTTAAAGGGCAAGGCTGGTTTACAGTCCCTGCAGTTTTAACCAAACATGAGCCCAGGGGATAGCACAAAGGAATTTTGTAGATGTGATTAGTCTCTGAAGACTTTGTGTTCAATCAATGAGGGTATCTGGAATGAGGGTCACTTAGGGAGGTCTCGATAGAGGACCTCGTCTTTCTCTGGGGAGAATAAGAGATAGGAAAATCTCATCTAGTCTCTGGGTAACATCTGGACTTATGCTTTTGGGGCTTTATCATGCTCAGGATTTTCTCTTCCTGCAGACTTCAAAGACAAAGGCCGTGAAATTGTGGGCTTGTCTCCTGCCTCCACAAGGGTGATAGTTCCTCTCTTTCTGTTACTTCTCTGCTGTTTCTGCTTTTCTGATTGAAGATTGACTGCTAATTAGTGCTGTGCTGTTAGTAAAAATAAAACTTCTATTGAAGAAAAATCTATTCCTAAACTACAAGTTAGAACATAAGTATCTACGAAGAGTTTTTAATATACATTCCTCTTGAGTTTCATCAGGAGAAGGGCAAGCCATTTCCCTCAGGCGTTATTTAGGTAGCAGTCAAGATCCATCAGAGCGATTTTTAAAGATTCTAGGAAAAGGAAATTACTCTCACCTTATATTCAGGCCTGCATCATGATGCAGTCAATTTCATTTCCCTTCTACAGCATAATAAATGAAAAAAAAAAAAAACTTAAAAAAAAAACTAAGAATTCTATTGCTACAGAGAATCAGATGGAACTTTTTCATCCTATCCCATAGCTACATATACATCTCATAGCTAGCAGATTGAGCATATCATAGCAAAAGTTTTTAAATTTTACACAGATAGAAGACAGATAATTTTAATGTCCCGTGCAATGTCAATGTAAGATTTTCATGGAATAAGATTAAGTTGAGAAGTTTTGGGGGAGGGGTTGACCTGACAGTGGTTTTCTGGCAGGCAGCATAATGTGATACAAAGTACATTTCGAAGGCTGAGATTTTCTCACCAACCAATTCGTGTTCCCAGTGCAGCAAATTTTTGGACTCAGAGTCTTTTCTGTCACTCAGTCTGGTGCTCTTGTGGACCACAAGAATATCTCACATGCATAATGAATATTTTAATGAGTCTCTGATTCCAATCTTAGATAATTGATTTCCTTTTCCTGTTTCATAATAGTATATATTGCCTAAAGGAATTTAACACCAACTCTTCTCCTCTCAGTGTTCTATAAGATTGAGTGTTGTGGTTTCATAAAGTAAATCAGGTTGCACCATCACAGCTATATCAAGTTCAGATAGTCAGATATGAAATTTTTTCAAACAATGAGTATCTACGTCCATAAGACGCACGGTGCCTTGTCAGTGCAGGATTTTGAATGCAATATTTTACCAATTGTCAAACACTGTATTTTTATTTGTTTATTCTGTATGTTAAGAAAGTACACACAGCTTTCTCTTTAAAGAAAAGATACATTGATCTAGTATTTTATATATATTCACCAAATATTTACTGTAAAAGATGTTACATGGTCCATGCAAAAGAATACATATGATTTGTTATTATATCAATTAGGTATGTAGAAGTAGCAATGTCAGAATATATCAGAACAGTTATAGTTTCATGTTACATTTCTGTTATTTAATAAAGAATTTGAATAAACCAGAAAGCTTAGGTAAAGAATGTCTGAAAGAAATTGTCATTTACTTCTCCCATATAGCAAGTTGAAAGGAAAGAGTTCACAGCTGACATGGTTGTTCTCCTACAACCTCAGAGATTCAGGCTCTTTCTTGTCTGTCTGCCATGCACATTAGATAAACTATACTTGTTAATTCACAGAAGTAAAAGCTCTGCTATTCATCTCCATGCTCTAGGGAGAAGAAAAAATAAAATGTAAGGGATGAAGATATTTCCACATTGAAGATCTTGCACTTATTTATTTATGCATTTATTATTATATTATTATTATTATTATTTGGAAAGATGCTTCACATTAAGTAACTTCTACCTATATTCTTGGGATATTTTACATTCAGTGAACACTTTGCTCGGAGGGGCCATTATGAAATGTAGTATTTCATTTACTATTTCTACAAAAGGAGAAAACAAATTGTAAGAAAATTCAGAGATATTGAGATGCCAATATCACTTTTCTGGTTTTACCTCCCTAATTATAACAAACTACCTCAGAATTTAATAATTAAAAGCAGTAATTTTATTTGATTTTCAAATCTGGAGTTTGAGAATATTTAAAGCCCAGTTGCTTGTTTTGTCTCTGATGCACCTACTATCAGCTAGTTTGACTGCACCCAGGTTAGATTACTACTTATTGGACAAGATGAGCCACCAGAGTGTCGGCAATATCACAAGGTTTAAGACACAAATTTGGAGCTTGGAGATGCTAAGTAATCACAAACTTGGAGGTCAAAATCTTGGACAGAATACTGGTGTGAAAAAGTGAATCTGACTTCCAGTTTTCTCCTAGAAATACGTATTAACTTCTTAAGGTGTGGGAGGGAAAAAGAAAAGATTAGTACAAACCTACTTAAAGCAAAGAACATATATTCATCTGTCTTTAAGTGGTAGGAAGATAAAATATTGAAAACAGAATATGGAGAAAACTGAAGAAGGAGAGGAGAAGAAGGAAAGGAGAAGGAGAAGGGGGTGAAGGAGAAGAGGGAAAAGGAGAGAAGAGGAAGTGGGAGAAGAGGAGAAGGGAGAAGGTAAGGGAAGAAGAGAGAAAGAAGAGGAGGAAAGAAGGAGGAGGAGGAGGAAGTAGAAAATAAAAGAGAAGCAAGAAGGAGCAGAAGGAGGTCAGGGAATAGAGAAAGGGAGGGGAGAGATGGGGAAGAATTGATGGAGGAGAACCTGTCTTATCTCAACCGTCACTGGCAATCCATGATAGAAGTAAATGTGCAGGTAGGGATTAATGAAGAAGACCTTAAAACACTTACACGCAAACTTAAATCACCGCAGTTCTTGATCTCTATGTCTGCCTAGTAAGGCAAGAAATTCATTCCAGAAGAAAGAAAGTTATCAAAATCTCAAAAATCTTCCACACACAATTCTCAAAAGGTATGCTTGAATTTTAAACCTGGTATGTATAAATCCATTCTTCTTTAAAATGCTTATCTGTGACATGAAAGTCACTAAAAGTATTTATTATTGTTTTAACCAATACCTGGAACTATGTTAAGATCTAAGATACTAAATTGGATAATTCATTACTCTTTCTTGTAAAGAACTTGCAATTTCTTACTGGAACTACAAGAAAAACTGTATCTCATTTTAAATTGTAGGTCCCGTGACAAAAAAATATATAAGATTTTTCTTCTTCACTCTCTTACTTTCCTGCCTATCATGAAAGGTTAATCAAATAGTAATCAACAAATATTTGTGGAATGAATGAGTGAAGAAAGATGTGAATATAAAGTGCTGTGACAGAAAATCTAGGTGACACTGGGAGAATAAAGGAAACTGTTTACACACTTAACTGGGAGGGTTAGAAGACTTTTTAGATAGGAGGGAAGTTTTGGTTCAAAACCTAAAAGATTACTAAATGTTCATCTTTTTGGATTGGTGTAATTTTTACAAGAAAATTGCAAACATTGTAACAAAAAGAGAAAGAATTTTCAGCAAAGGAGACATCATACACAAGGTACCGGGTTCTTTTCTACTTAGTATAGAAGATAGAAAATCAGAGCAGTTGAAGGGAAGAATAATGGACAAAGAGTTACTCTTGTCCTCTAAACCCTCTTTAAGCCCTCTATACAGTCATTTTGCACGGGGTTGCCCATTTTTCGATGACTAAATCAGTCTGCTATTCTGGGCAACCAGTCTCTATCTATTTTGTTCCAGATTTCAAAAGTAGTTTACCTTGTTCCTAGTCCCTTCCTCTCCCTGAGTTCTGTGTGTGGCTGAATAACTAATCTGGTCAGTATATTTAAATCATAGGCTTTCTTAGCACTTCAAATTTATGAGACTTTGTTCCAAATTTCCTCACATTAAAGGATCAGTAACTCAAAGATCCCACCTCTACAGGGAGGGAGGATATGCAGGGATCTCTCTACCAATACTTTGGCTTAAGGCATATGGGAGTCTTACAGTTACCTCCTTGCTTCCATTTGCCTGATATCCAAGCAGGGACATTTCTCCTGGATATGGGGACTACTCCTCTGTCTCACAGTTTCTACACACATGATGGTTTCCTTACTTTCTTTAGCTCGCTGAAGCTAATGTTTTTATTTCTCTTTGCCTAGGTTTTGAACCCAGCATGATCTTCACAAGCATAGGTCACTCAATAAGCATTTGTTGAATGAATGTATACAAAATTGGTAACTTACAGATTACAAACTTGATCTGGTGGGAATATATGTTCTCCTCTGGTACACAGTTTAAATATCTTTGGGCATGACAACAGAGCTTCTAATTTTTCATTGTTAGTTTCTAATTGCAATTCTCAAACTAATGCTGAAATTGTCTATTGAACCAGAAGATCTAGTGTGCTTTGGTAGGCACAGGGTTCAAGGGCATTTTAAGATGTGAAACAAGTAGAAAGATCCTTGGTGCCACTTGCTTGGAGAACCTACTTATAATAGTTTGTATCTGGAATATCTCCCAAAAGCACATGTGTTAAAGACTTGGTTTCCAGTCTGTAGTTCAGTTGAGAGGTGGTAAAACATTTAGAAAGTGAGGCCTCATGATATAAAATTAAATCATTAGGGGTAAGCTAGGGTGCCAGCCTCTTGTCTCTGCCTTTCTGTAGGCTCTTCTACCACTATATGCTCTTACCATGTTTTTGCTGCCACAGATCCAAGTACCATGCCCAAGCAAACATGTATGGATGCCTCTAACGATAAACCTCTCCTCCACATATGTTGTTTATCTTATGTATTTTGTCCCATGACAGAAAGCTATCTTGCCATTTCTCAACACTGACTTTGGAAGATGCAGGACATGTCCCAAAGGAGACCAGCCACTAGTAAGTATGTCACTCTACTAAACATTAATATTAAGATAATATTAATAAGGTAATCATTGTATTGTGTATGCATTGTTAAACATTAATAATGGATCAATCACAGTATCAGCTGTTTTTGCTTGGCTTTTAAGGCCTTTTATTCTACATCATCTTGGTGAAGTTGACCCTCACTGACTGGGTAGAGCTGATTGTCACAATATATGAAATACGGAATCACTTTCCTGTTGCAGCGAACCCTCCATGGCATACAGCCATAAACCACCCATCAGATGGTAGTAATTCCGTGACCATGGTGGTAGGTTCTTGTGGTAGAAGGAACATCTGATGCTTTCAATTTTATAAATAAATATGTTTATAAAATTTATTCACAGATAATATAACTTTATTTCTGCATTGTCAAAATGATTTGCTAAATACATGTGTAATATAACAAAAACTTATTTCTGTATCAAAGAGTGTGAAATTTACTGAAGGACACCTAACTTTCATTTTTTGATTAAGTGTGAGTTATCAATTTGAATGTTATGAATTCTCAAAGGGGATGATATTGTCCCCAATAGGGTGAAAATTGATTGTTGTGGGAGTGAAAAATAATCTTAGCTATTACAACAGTATGTGGTTCTCCAAAGATATTACATACGGTTTATCTGTGATGCTGATTTCACAGGGAAGGGCAATTGGCAAAGACCCTTAAATCTTAATAAGCTACTTAGAGAAGTGAGAACTTCAACAAAAACTTTGAAAACTAATCTGTAGATCTTGCGTAGTACAATATAAATTCTCTATTAGATTGTGTTAGGGTTTTCCCTCTCTTCCTCCATCCCAGTTCTCATTTTTGGGCGGTATATACAACCTAAGTTTATTAACAGTTAAACATTCCTCTAACTGGAAGTCAAATCCACAGAAAATAAATCATTGGAGTGCGATGTATCCTCAGACTAACTCTGTGTACCTGGGCTCATTTTCCATGAAGCAGCCAGGAGCCCTGAGAAGGTTGCCTGTGTGTCGGGGAGACCAACCATAACTCTACCCATGTGTCGGGCTGGCTGAGAACTCAGGGAGAAGAAGGAAAGAGTGTCCACATGGCAGCCTCATCTGAGTGGTATAACTCAGTGCTGGAAGCCTCAGAATAGGCAAACTGAGACAATTTGGTCCTTTTGTGCCCCCTTGTCTCAGCGCAGGCCATTATTTTCATTTAGAAACTGTCCTTGATATCTTCATAGAACTTCATCATGCAATTTTGATGATTTGAGTTTCTAAATATTTCTTGACTGTTTCCTTGTTTTCCCATCTTTGACCCCCTCACTTCTCTGGTTCAAGTTCATTTTCACCTTGGCCACTCTGATTGTCTTCTAATGTACCTGTACGCATCCTGTCCTCTTTCGCAGTCAGGTTTTCCCACTGCCAAGAAAATTCTCATGAATCTGAACTCGTTAATTACTTAACAGTCTTTAAGAACTTCTTACTCCTCTTAGTATAAAGTTTAAAACTTCTGCATTAATTATCGATTTCAGTGTAACAAAATAACCCAGTATCCACAATCTTAAAACAACACACATTTATTACGTACGGTTTCTGTGGGTCAGGAATCTGGCTTGGGGTCACTCCCTGCTACCTGTATTTTGGTCAGCACTCCAGTCATCTTATGGCTCGATGGGGCCAATTTACTTTCAAGTTCTTTCATGTGGCTGTTTCCAGGGTGTGTTTTTACCACCTATTGAATAGAGACTTTCGCTGCTCATTACGTGGTAAAGGGCCTGAGAGAGAGAATGAGAGACAGAGCCAGAGAGAGAAAGAAGTCACAAGTTTTTGTGACCTAATCCTGGAAATAAAGTGTTAGCACTCGGGATAGTGAATCATGAGTCCAAACTCCGTATTGTGTATCCAGGGAGCCAGGAAGCACAGGGGATTTTAGAGGGTGCCCACCATACCCTAGTTGTGAATTTACAGTCAGGTCCCGACATCCTGTCCTATGCATTCATTTTAAACACACTCCTTCACACTCGCCACACATGCCTCTGACCCTCTTGCAATCCCTTCTGCTCACCGTGAGTTTTTGCAATAGGAGGCCTGGTGTATTTTCCTTTGCCAAACACGGACACTCTACTTGGGAGGGCCATAATAAATTTCCCACTTCCTAGGTCAGCATTTGGCCTATGGGAGACATTTTACAAATATTTGCTGGATCGGTGAGTGATAACAATTTCCTCTAGGTTTTCTGAAGAAACTGGTTATATGATCAGTAATACAAAATTTCTTAGCTGCGCAGTAATTCATGATCATTTAGAAAGATTCACTTGTCATATGAGGCAGATTTTGCTTTTCAGTGAGCTGATACTGGTCATTCATAGTGAAACTGTAATTTGTGTCCAATTTCTCTTCATTTAACAAATTTTGGCTTTATTATTCACCACTAAAGAAAGCAAAGTTACCTTAAATTCATTTGAGAGAAAATTATAAATTTTTGTAATTTTGAGTTAGTATTATGTTTATATTTATGTCGACTTTGTAGCTCACTTATTTTTCATTGAAATGTCAGAACAGGGTTAACATGAGGATGAAATGGGTCAACAAGAAAACAGGAATAAGAGCACATGGCACTTAAAAACACTTAAAGAATTTTCCTTAAAGACCTTTATACCTTCTTATCACATATCTATTTCAACTTACTGAAGGAAAAATTACATTTTAACCTGAAAATATATTTTGCCTCTACAATTTTGGAAGACCTCACCAAGAACATTATTCTTTTTATCTTTTCAATCTATCTAGGGAATTAGCCAAACCACTATAAATAAAGGTAATGGAGATTTGAATTCATTTCTTTGTCATGTTTTACTTTATTTTTCTAGTAGAGCTGAAGTATATACAAATTTTGCTTGGGAATGAAAATAGATGTGTAGCATATAGAGAAATGTTCTATACATGATTTAAATTTTTTAGTTCTGACAAATAATAATAATGAGCTTAAACTATATCAGATTAGGGCAGGAAGGATTAGAAGGATCACTGAGCAAGGTAGGCATGTTTGCAGAGAGCTCCTGCCCCCACTCCAATACAGCCTGCATCGCTTAATTAGTGGTTCAATGCAAGGTTAATTATTACTATCAACTGTCTCATTCACTTAAGGCTTCTCTGAGAAGATATTAACAGTACACTGACATTGTAGATCTTGGAATTTCTACCAATTTAATGTTCCAGGGTAGTCCCTCATGTAGGAGACTCTATTACGCAGTACACAGCAAGAGCACGTTTACAATAGCTTAGCCATTTTTAACTACTATAATATTTTTGTTTTGTTTTGTTTTGTTTGTTTGTTTTGTGGTGCCGGGGATCGAACTCAGGGTCTTGTGCTTACAAGGCAAGCACTCTAATCACTGAGCTAAATCCCCAGCACTACTATAATATTTTTAAAACCACATAAATACCTGAACTTTCATACTTTATGTTTCCTGAAAGAATTTTGGTGGAGAATCAAACAGATTAGGAGAACTATTAGTCAGATAGACAACATGTACTATATTTGAAGATTAGATTTAGGTGAATATTTTTCAAAAATAACATAAAGCTCATTTTATGAATATTCTGAATTCTTCTATTTAAACAAATTATTTAATATTTCTCAATAATCTAACAGAAAAATGTGTTTCTGGAACATACTTACCGATCAGTCTGACATGGAGTGCTTTATTGTACAGGGGGAAGTAATTTTGAATGTACAAGATTTAAGTGTATTAAATAACTGCAGACATAAATCTGTTGTGAAAAATATATTTATCTATTAATTAATTGACAAAAGCTCAGTTTTTTTCTTCACAGAGTAGTGACCTTTTCTTCATTCAAGAAGCCATTAATCCTCAAATGTGTCTGTATTTTGTTCATGATCATACGGAAAAAATAAAGGTCAAATTTGGTTAAAAATAGAGATATGATTTAGAAGAGAAGTGAGTTGTATCATAAACATTTTACCAGGCATTTTTATGAATACATAAACATTTGATCTGTAAAATTAATATTATGACAATGTTACAGGCTTTGTTTTTCTTTCCAGTTAAAATTTCAGGGTTTTCTCTTATAAAATTTGTATTTATATTGTTTTTCTCTTAAAAGTATGCTAGAAAAATGTTAGAGTTGTCTGCTTCTCACAAGTAACCCCATTGATATTTTACCCCGGCAAATATACAATGCTAATCTCTTTGAATTGTTTATTTCCCACATTGCCCATTAACTGTTCTGAACCACACCTCGTGGACTCTGTCTGCACTCTAACTCTCTCTGGGTTTTGGAAGCTGGAGTGAATATCAAGTCCCTAGACCAGCTGTGAAGTCTCGTCAGTCACAGACGTACAGGGGATGCCCACTGGCCCTCCCCGTATCAAATGTGCATTTCAAACTACACTGTCCAAAGCAATACTTGTGAGCCCGCATTCTTCTCTGCAGAAAATTGCTATCTTGTAAGTCCTTAGTTCAAGCATTTGTTTACTTCCTCAATTACAAGGCTAAAATTACTTAGGATTTTTCATCTTACATCCTGTTTTCAGCAAGTTTTGCCATATTTACCCTTAAACTAGAGCCCAATTTGTCCATGTACATTGGTGTCCAAAGCCAATATTCTGCTCTAAGTGCTCACGAGCTAAGATTTGTATGAACAACTTCCTCAGTGCCCCGAAAAGCTGTTTTTTTTGTCTTTGCTTCATTCTGTTCTTCACTGAGCATCCAGAATTATCTTTATGAACAGAAGAGGGGACACTAGTCCCCTAGTGGAAACGGCTCCTCATCTTATACAGGCTAAACCTTAACTGCTTACAAAATGTGCTTCAAAAATCTGTCTTCCATGACCTACTTAAACCTTAGATTTAAGATGTCCCTCAAAATCTGCTGTTTAGATGCAGGGCCTGGCCGGAAGAGGTGGGTTACAGGGCGTGATTTGGAAGAGTGGATTCCTGTCCAGGCCCCTCACTTCTCTCTCTGCTTCTTGGACACCATGTGTTGAGCACTTGGGCCCATCATACCTCTTCTGAGCCAGCCGACCATGCACTGAATCTGGGACCTGAAATGAACCTGTCTTCCTTTACTTTTCAGCTGTCACGTATTTTCTCCTAGAGACTTAAAAGTGATTAAGACATTGAACGTTGTCCATTCCACCTACCATTTTATCTCTGCTTATGTTTGCTGCACTGAATCTATGTTGTTCCTAAAACATACCAAGTCCATTCTTGCTTCAGGGAATATTTGCTTTCCCTCTGCCTTGGATATGCTTTCAGGTGCTTTATATCTCTCAGCCCTTCACATTATCCGTATATCTTCTCAAATGTCACCTTTTCAAGGAAGGTTTCTCTGACTCCTTCAACCAAAACAACATGATCTCTGCCAAAGCAAAAATTTGCAGCAGATGTAGTTGAGCAGGCAATGAAGATGTTATTCAAGCATATCGAAATAGAGGAGAGAGGCTAAATCCAGCTTGAACTCAGCTTCACTGAAATAAAACAAGTACATTTGTTAAGAGTTGCTTAAGAGAGAGATGATTGGCCCATCTTTGTTTACTAATTATCTTTACCTAGGGAAAATACACTTCCTCTTCTCTTTATGACAGGAGGAAATTTTACAAGTGGTGGCAAGAAGCACCCCCTAAGTTAGACTCTTACCCTCTGATAGAGACCTGGAGCCATCATCTCTGTCATCTTTCACAATCACATCATCAAAGGGTGCTTCTTGATTGCTCTTTATGAGAAACTCAACATATAAATAAAGAGTGAAATAGAAAACAGATAATAGGATACAGAGAGATGCATCTTTTGCAAAAGAGAAGAGGACTAAGAGATGGAGGGAGGGGAGGGGAAGAGGAAGGGGACATGGAGGAAAAAAAGGATGTTCTTGTGTTCTTAAGAAAGAGAGTCCTGCTCTGTGAAATTCGCAATGGTACTTATAAAAATATTTGCATGTAAAAGGTGCCCAGAAAGAGTTTGCAGGTTCTCTAAAGTAAGTAAATGTACAAAGAAGAAGGAGGTTGTGAGGCTTCAGTTAGTACAAACCTGCAAAGTGAGGAGGACATTCAAGATACTTGAATACTTTTCTATTAATTTACCTCCTTACTCAGGTTTATTTTAATTTTTTAACTTGCTTTTAATTTTACTTTTATCTCCAGAGCCCATAAACTCTATAATGGCAGCATTTACATCTGTGAGGTTCAGGATCAGTTCTCAAAAATCCAGGTCTATTCCTAGCCATATTAGGTAAATATTTAACAATTTTAAAATAAACAAATCATAATGCCAAATAACCACTTTATTATAAAAGCACAAATAATTCCAAAAACCTGAAACACTCATGTTACGTAAAATATATATCGGCATCTACTTAAATTTAACCGACGATTTGGGGGATTAGAAAATTAACAAAGGTGTCCCACTACTGTACTCCTGCCATCTGTACTCAGAAAGAAGGCAGGAATCCGAAACAAACTGCCCCTTTGCATCGATATTTCTAAATCTCAATTATAGGGTTTCAGAAAGGTTATAGTAATCCCTGTCTTTGAACAAATCTAGAGGGAAAAATGAGAAAGGGGGAAATCACTGTCATGGCCCAGGGTTCTGTAAAGCAGGGCCAGAGGCGACACCTAGATGTTTCCACCTTGCCGTGCAGCGCGCTCCCAGGGAAGCAGAAGAGCCATCTGTCACAAGCTGATTGCTCACTCTATCTGGCGTCTTCAGTGAGGCTCTGTGAAGCTATCACCTCTCTGAATCACACCTTCGGGGGATAAAGGGAGAAGAGTTTATTTTCCAAGCTCACACAGTGTGGCAGACTTTAGGCTCTTAGGAGTCCTGCTGCTGAGTCTCCTGAGGGACCAGCAGCAGCTACTTGGGTAGCCTCTGGCTTTCTGTAGCAATGGTAGTGACAACAAAATATAGGGACCATAGAAATATTTCTGTGAGATCCAGAACCTGAATTCAAGGGAATTTTATAGCTCTATGAATTTGATATTGTCTGTCCTGTGGGCCACTCAGATCGGTTTGTATCTGATGGTGTCTAAATATTTTCTGGAATGAAAAAGAACGTTTTTTCTGGGGTTGTATATAAGGTAGGGCAGTAGAATTCCTGAAGGCAATAGCAAATTGCCCTTCTTATATGCACCATATCCAAGTGGCACATATCTGTTCATGAGTCTCTTGCTAATAGCCAGCATGCTCCCCCTCTACTGAGCTTCTTTAACTCCGGGCAGCACTTTTCAACTGGTTTGGTCTCCCTGTCTAGTTGTGTGGTTAAAATCTCAATCCATCAGAGGTTTGAATCCCTAGTTTTCTTTGCCTAGTTGTGTCATGGCTGCTGCAACAAACCATTTATAGCTGTTGTATCACGGAGGAGAAATGCACTGAGAAGTACCCCAGGAAACCCACATGGTTACAGATGGATTCCTCTCTGGTCTTGTATGGCAGTAACCGTACAAGATTATGCTGGTCAGTCGATTAGCATTTTCTGTTTTGTAACTGCTTCGGTTGCCTTCTGGTACACTAGCAAGGATATCAAAGTCATCAGATGACTCTCAAAGCTTCCAGTTCAGCTGAACCTGACAGAAGTTTTCTCTCCCTGGAAACCAGAATCTCTAACTAGTGGAGTGTAAATTTGTAGGCTTGGGAGATAAACTCCATAATTGAGTTCCCAAACATGATACATTCATCTACATTCCAGATATTGCAGACAGAGTGCTTTGTATTAGCCATTGGATCATTGCATGTACTTCATTAAAGCAAGTGGTATGGTGGTGTGCTTGGAGAGTCATTATGAAGTTAAAAAAGGTGGGTGGCTTAAACAACAGAGCTTAATTTCTTGTAGTTCTGGATATTAGAAAATCCAAGGTCGGATCAACGGAACACTTGATTATACTCCCAGTGAGGGTCTCTTCCTGACTTGCAGATGATTGACTTCTTAGAAGTTCTGTCTTCACATTGTAGTAACAGAGGTAATAAGCTCTTACATTTTCTTAAAAGGATACTAATCCTATCAAATTAGAACTCTACCTTTATGACTTCATTTAACCTTAATTACTTCTTTGAAGTCTCTTTCTAAAAATATATTCACATTGGCGGGTTAGGGCTTTAACATATAAATTTCGAAGACACAAAATTCAGTGCCCAGAAAACAGCATCTTCAGTCCACAAGTTATTTTCTTTGACTTGACATTTTAGCTGGGTCTTCCAGCTGGTTGATAGTAACTCCTGGAGAGCAAGGCAAGATCAGTGAATCTCGTGATCATTTGCCTGACAAAGAGTTCCTCGGTCTGAGGCAATGCATGGGACACCAAGGCCATCATCTTGCATGTTGTGTGCCCTTTTGAACAAAGAAACAATACTTTATTGAGACTCTGTATGAATTTAAGTAATGAACTATTGCTGCTTCCTCAGAGAGACAAAAGAGCATGCATACCTGAAACTTCATCAGGTGGCCAATAGTTGCATAAACTCTCATACTGAAAATCAGCATTTTCGTCCTCTGCCATCAGTGTAGAAATCCAAGATGATCACTACCTGTATCAAGCCTGATGCCATAAAGTTATGCTATTAGGCCCACTTGTAGCTCTTACTATCCAGGGCCACCCTTCATGGGCTCAGTAGTCAAGATCAGAGTGGCCAGCAACATCCCAAGGTCAAGTCAATGAGAGCCCTCTGGAGGTCATTACTATAATTTCTACACACTTAGGGCACAGTCCCACAGGGACATCTATAAAATTGCCCCAGATTACTTTGTTCTCAATCTTTCAGCTCAGTTTCTCATGCCCCCCCCCAACAAATAAGTCATTAACCGCTGTGCAGGATGTCATGTGTGTCAATAGGCTGACCAAGTCTCTCCGAGTATGAACGCTTTTCAGGGCTACTTGCACCTCTTCTCACCAGGAGGAGAGTGCTCCACCTTTCACACTGCTGACATGTTATACCAGCCACTTCACGGAAAGCACCCAATCTATTTCCTCTTTTGTTGATTGGTCATAGATGTTTAAAAAGAATTATCCAGCGGTTGGGGATTTGGCTCAGTGTTAGAGTGCTTGCCTAGCAAGCCCAATGGCCTGAGTTCGATCCCAGCACCAAAAAAACAAAACAAAACAGAACAAAAATCAGCACAACAGGAATGATGACACAGGTGAAGGTACTTGAGCCATTTACTCATACACTTTACTGTGCTTTTTTCCCTGACCTATAATAACCAACAATTTCCTTTTAACAATGAAATACTGCAAGTTGTTTGGCAGTACACCTGTTGGATCTGAAAATCCATAGCCCGAATGGATAATCACTTGGAGCCCCACGGTCTGTCACTTGGTCTTTATTGAAGCCAAGCAACACGCTAGAAGTTATGCGTGAGTGTGTCTGTGTGCATATGTGTGTCTGTATGTGTGCACATGCATGTGTGCCTATGCATTGAAAGGACACTAGTGCTCTGACTCATAATGGTATAACCTTGCTTCTTAACCTTCAGTGTCTGTACTGTTACTTTTTGTAAGAGCTTGTTGGAGAATTTTCACAGCATCTTTAACAAGGGTGTCTCTAATATTATTTGAAATTTTCTGATTACATGTTCAAAGACGGAGTAACTTACACTGTTGCCTGGACGTACTATAGAATCCTCTCTTGCTCTAGATCACACTCAAAATGATGAGCCTTTAATGTTGGTTTTGTTTTTGTTTATCTACCACTTTCATATGTATCCTCATAGGGCATGTAGGGCAGATAACTTCCTGTTAACCCTACTTAGGTAGCAGGATATATTTAATATAGTAAAAGACAGTGATGTTACAAAGATGGTCAAAATGACCAAGATTCTTACAGAATATATATGCCAATATATTGTCAGGATTATTAATATAACTCTAGACCAAGAAAAAGTACTTTTTCTTGGCATATGAGAGACCTGATATGAAGTCTTCTTATTGAGAGGATTGAGAAATACTACTTTTTCCAGATTAAGAGCTGTATACCAAGCTCAGCGACTGTGTTGAGAGTAGTCAGAGCTGCAAATTGTCCCTAACAGTGAACTATCATCAATCACCATGATCCATTATTCTTTTACACAGAGATCAAGCTCATTAATTGAAAAATAGAAAGAGGAAATACTGGGGACTTCCACCTTTACATCATTGATGCTACAATATTTGATGGCTTAATACCTGAAATCCCTCTTTAGGTCAGACATGCCTTCTGATTTGCACTCTTGGATGTGGATGTGGAGTGGGCTGTTTCAGGGGCTTCCATCTTTATATTTCCAAAAGAATGATTATAATTTCACTGGTCAGAGAAACATGAAAGTTCTGCCATGTTTTAAGTATAATAAACAGAATTAAAGTTATCAGAAATTGTATTTACAAACATAGGTTCCCTGGAAGCACTGTATCCACTATGAGATAGACTTGGGATACCTCATTCATTCTTTGACCTCCATCATCCCCCTTTAGTTCAAGAACTTCACTGGAAGTGTGGGGTCCTGATTTCAATTCAGACCTTATATCAGAAGTCCTTCAAATTATCTGAGGCTTCCTGTTTCCTCACTGCAGTTTCCTAAGCAAATGGCTGCAGGGTCTTCGGAGCATGAGCAGAGGGTTACTGAGCAGATGCAGTTATGAAACCAGGTGGTCTAATCTCAAGGTGAGGTTGCTTCTCATTTAGTCATTTCAATACACTGTGGACTCATGAACCAACTTTGGAACTTGAAACCGAGAGAGGGTTAAACATTTTGCATCGTAATAAGAGTTTGCAAACTTTCAATTACTTATAATATAGTTATACAAATTGAGGAAACACCTATTCAAATGTACATCTATCTTGCCCGTAAGATAACCGATCTTTGTGGTTTGGAGATTGAAATATCTTTATTATCAATTTGCTATACCCATTAGAGTGATAACATTCACTTTGTTGGTTATATAACATGTTCTGCCAGCAGGCTTCTGACTTCTAAATTCGTGTAATATGCTTACATGAGGCAATTCCATAGCAGACCCTCTTACTTTCAGTACTGCCTTATCAAGGTCGCCTACCAGTCAGGTCCTCAAATACCCCTCAAATATTTTTGATAACATCCTCATTAGGGCATTTCACATTGCCTTATGAAAGGCTAATCTCTCAGACCACCCATGAAACACGGGTGGTCTCAGGTCTTAGAGTAAATTTAGTAATACAGCCCTACAAACCAAAGTCTTTTCTCAGTACTTAATTGAGCATGTTTCTGACATCATCATCACGTTCACTGAAGGCCAAATTCATATTCAAGATTCAAGGCACTGGTTGGTCAGACATAAGACTAGACCTTTTTCTTTTCTTTTTCTTTTTTTTCCTCAGGATATTTTGTTAAATTCACATGCGTTTTCCTTCTCAATAAGTTTTATTCTACCACTACCCATTATGTACCACCAGGGTAAATGCATATATATATCTATATCTAAATCTGTATTTATGTCAGTATCTATACCTGAGATCCCCTAAATTGCTGAGCCATTCCAAGACTCTAGTTAGTAGCCTAGAAACAACATCATTGCTCATTGCTAGTGATTTTCTAGATCACTCCTCATCTGTATATTATCCAAATGAATAACTAATAAAACATAAAAGTGTTAGCGATTATTAGGCTAGAGAATATGTTCATGCTAGCTTCAGATTTCTTTGCAAATTCCAAAAGTCCATCCTTATCATCTGCTTTCTGGGATAACTCTTGCTATTAAATTTCTTAGCCTGAGTACCATGGAAATGTGAGGTGGATGTGAAAATTTATGGGCTGTCAACCCTTTCCTGGGATGCGAAGTCCCATGGACGGGGGGAAGATGAGTTATCAAGAAACTAAGGAGGAAGAAAAATACAAGTGTATCATGTACTTGCATTAAAATTGAAATATTCAGTCTGGTTGGATGTTGTCAAAGAGCCCAAATAAAGCTATTGCTTCTTTAAAACATAGCTTATAGGGAGATGAAGAGGGAAGAAGAATTCTAACATGGTAGTCATCTCCTGGTGTAAGTCTATACATGAGGATAGGGACAGTTGAGAACCGCAATAGAAACAGGAGCGTCCATGCGGGAGGTGAGATGTGGGCGTGCAGCAGCCACGGGGGAGCCAGAGTCCTATCCCAAATATGCAGACAATGGCAGGGCTTCCCCAGCAAGAAAACAGCAAATAAATTTAACTACGACATACAGAAGTTGGAACTCATAAAGCATATTTATGAAATAACATAAACATTTGTATAAATGAAGGTACAATAGGTAACATTGTATAAGTTACATATTTGATATTAATCATTAATTTAGTATCACATGGTTATCAAAGATAGGCAGCTTCAATTGGGAGGTAGAAGTGATCAGAAGGACAAAGAAATCAGGATTATGTAAGATAAAAACATTTATATCAAAGAGCAAAAGGAATGAAAGAACTACAATGTGTGTAGGCAAACCACCAACCTAGAAAAATGTTACTAATTTTATTCATTTGCTTTCATACTAATACACAACAATGTTCGTCTTGTCTGTATTATAACCTCTCCAGAGTGGAATTCCAGCCATGGTTTGGAGTAAATATATGATAATTTTCACAATAGCTATTTTATGCAATAAAATATGCAAAACAATGATAAAATCATATATAATAATAGTTAAAGTCAGGATACAATACCATCTTTGTTCTCAAATAGATTTTAAATAATAGAAAAACAGGATTTATATTTTCTATTAGTCTATTAAAGCACAAAATATGTGAGAATAATATTTTTATTACAGATTAGCAAATAAACTGTTAATATTGTTTATTGAGTACACACCATACATTATTTTGTACAACAGCCTTTAAAAGGTTTGAGGTGAAGGTTTGCAAATAATGCACACACAGAAACGACATCAGTGCTCCTGCAATGTGGCAATGAGTACAAATGATACAGTGTTTCTAATCTTAGCAACTGCAATCAGACCCCAATTAAATAAAATTAAAATGCTATAGATGAAATACAAATGGCTTTAAAATTTTTAAATTTGAAACTATGATTTCATCTTTAATACAGATTTCCACTCAGGTTGAGAGCAGCTAATAGAGGTAATAGAGGTTTGAGTCGTAGGCCCCTTTCAGGACGCTGAATTCTGTCCTTAGCACGCAGACCCAGGATGGCCTGTGAGATTTCATTGCTTCTGTTTGTATATTTTTTAGGTATGAAGAAGATCAGAGTTTCCCTCTAAGTTTTTAACTAGATCTTTCCCCCCAGTTTTAGCACAGTATCTATCAATCACATGCCAAAAGCACTTTATAAGGAGACTAACGAAAAGAAACTATTCTGAATTATTTAGTTCCTGTCACTCTGCATCTGACAGTATCTTTATATTCCCCCACATTGTATAATTTGTGCATATAGAAGTTACTTTGTCCTCAGGTATTAGAAGACGATAGGCCAGTAAAATATATGCTTCCCACGCAAGTCTTTTTGGAACTCAAGCAAAGAACAGAAGGATGCATTTGTTCTCATTCCTGCAGTTTTACTTGGGTGTGTTTCACTCTGTCTCTGCCAAGTGCTTCGGTTCCACCTTGAGACCTCAATGCTTATCATAGAACAAATATTTAGCACAAAGGATGGCTGAGCTCTGATCCCCAGTGGTAAGTTCTTGCTACGCTTCACCATGCCCAGCCCGGTGGGGCAGCCTGATTTCCTGCACTCCTGCTGAGTCCAGGCCCCCTTCAAGGGGCTGTGAGCTACAGGAAGCTCTATTGACAGGTGGTTTAGAGAGAGACCCACATCCCACTACTCTGCATAGGCCCATCAGACAAGTACGAATCGATGTTTCAAATAATGTTTTACTGTAAGGTTTTACTTGTCTTTAACAGCCTCATTTCCATTACAGCAGGAAATAGAATTATTAAGAGTTTATTTGGGAAAAAGACCCATTGCTTTTACATTAGTAAATACTTTGATCTCCATAATATGATTGAACATTCTTAAATAGATTGCCCCTTGATATCATAATGTAAGTATATAACCCAAATGCCTCTTCACAACTCTGCCCTAGTAAGAAAATATAAACGTATAATTAAGTTCGCATATTAATCTTTTTAACACCACCGATGATAGAGCAAAACATCTCCCCAGTAGAAATGTACACAGGACTGTCTATCTTTTCTTCAATCTTCCCAGTGAGCTCAGGTCTCAGAAAGTTATTTACTCTAAAATCCCCATGGAACATTGTTGAATGTATCTCTTTCTCTTTTACAAGCACTGAAACACATAAAGCAATCTCCCCTTCATTGTCTGGGAGCTAGGTACCCACACATACTAACACTCGTAGTCTCCCTGTTCCTCTCAATCTTATTCTGGTTCTCACAAAAGAAAATGCTGAAAAGAAAGGAATCTAGAGATGCTACTAAAATTGTGAAATCATGAAGTATATTTCAGTATCACATTCTTACCTATTAGTTAATTCTCTTTTATGGAAGAAAGGAGGTAGAATTAATTTTATTTTTGGTATCAAAGAAAGATATACCACCTATTCCAGAGAGATAAGAAAGAAGTAGTAGAGTGGTATTTTGAAAATTTAATTTCGATTTGTTTTGTTTTTGTCTAGTAGATACATGGTAGAAAGAAAACTAGCAAGATTTCCTTCATCTCTAAAATAGTTATGAAATGAGATAAACTGCCATTTGCAGAAATAAAATCCATAAACTCCCTTGAGCATGCAAAAATTTTTAAAAGAAACTTTTTTTCTGATTTTGGTCATTGTGAGCTTAGAGTCTTGCTCCAAATAGCAAACACAGTGTGTTTCATAGTGTTAACGTTTCCAAATGCACACTTCAAAGCAGATGAAAGGGTTACACATGGTGGAATGCTTCAGCAACTGGAAAATTCTTTGGTGTGAAACTTCCTCTAGCACCGAACATACTGGAGAAGAATATGAAAGTCAAAGCTTTGTTTCATTCAGAAAAAAAAAGAAACATGAAATTAGCACTTGGATATTTTAAAGTAAAATCAGGTCATCTTGTAAAGTATCATTTCAGCAAAATTTTGTTCCAAATATATATTCTGAAAAGACATGTAAATGCAATTTTTGGAAAGAATATAACATCAATTTCTTAATCTTAATTTTCTTTTGCCAATTTCTTAGATGTGCCAAATAAAAATCCCACTGAATGTTTATACTATGTCAAATGGTACATAAGAATATGCAAATACAGGGTAAAAATAGGTAAAGATTAGAGAGTAAAAATAGGTAAAGATCCGTGGCTACGTCAGAGTGTCTCTTAAGCGAGAAACCAGTTAGGAATTTAACTAAATGAGTGCTCTTTTAGCAGATCCTTTCTACTTAGAAATGTTCGCAGTAATTTATAATAAATGCCCACATTATTAAATAAAACATTATGCAAACTTTTTGGAAGAAAACTGTTGGTTCCCAGGAAATATTTGTTGAATTGCACTTCTGAAGCTCACAGTGCACAGTGCACCAGAACCCAGGGATTAAGATTGCCTGGTCCTTGCTTTGGTGCATTTGCCACACTCCGGGCCACACAGCGGTTCATGATAAACAGGCATGCAGCTGGATAGGGCTTTGGCAAATCCAGATGCCTTTTGGGCTAAAGTAGCTGTTAAGATAAACTTTCAAAATACAATGGAATTGTAAATAAAGGCTAAAGTGTATTATATTGGGAAAGGGAAGAAAATGTCCAAATGGGAAAGGGAACAAGGAAGGGGGAGGAGGAAAGGAACAGAGGACAAGAGAAATAAGAAATGGAAGGAAAAAATGGAAACAAAACTTTTGTAAATAAGGAGGGAGGAGGGGGTGAGAGGAATGGGAAAAAAGAAGCAACACGATGTATCCTGTACAGGAACAAATCCCCTGTGATGAATGTTATCACTATGTACATCTAAAATGTACCATTAAAATAAAATTTTTTAAAAAAACCCAAAATACGATGGAGAAGGAAACTGGTTTGATAAGCAGATTAGCTGAATCAGTGGTGTTAGTATTACTAAAACACTCCATGGCAAATATTTTTTAAGCGTGGGCTACATGGAAAAACAGTGGCTACAGAGGGATTTTGTTTGCTTTTGTTTTAAAATAGCTTATCGTCTTACTGAATTGCTAACAGTTTAAAGTCAGAGGTTGTGTTTATGCCACTTTTTTGAATCTCTAGTGTCTAACGCAGGGTCTGATACGTGATAGAATTTGAATGAATTAGATTTGTAATACCGATTGTTTTGAGCATGGAAGAAAATATGTATTGTGTGTAGATATATATTCACCATATGATAAGATTTGGCACACAAATGGACACATGAAGAGTAAATAGTAGTAAATAAGAAGGATTAAGGTTTTACAGAGCTTAGTTTCAACTATTTTATTGAATTTTTACTACATTTATTTATAAATTATTGCCATCTTAGTATAATGTATTTTTTTCTACAAAATAATATTTGGACACATTCATGAAAGACTGTTTAAAGAACACTTTAGTTTCTGTAATAAAAATCATTTGGTGCTAAGTGTTACTATGTTAAGAGGCCTTTTTCATAATGCTCATTGTCCGTGTCAGCACAGTCAGTTCTCTGCCTTTGTGAAATGTAAGACGTGAACACAGCTCTATTCAGTCTTTTGTGGTTATATTTTAAATTAAGCTTTGGCATGTAAAGAGCTTAGAAGTGCTACTCTCCTTACTGCAACAAGAAAAAAGCAGAACCAAAAATGAACAACAGTTCTTGAATCTCTCAAGTCAGTGACATTACAGGGCGAATGCAGGTGGTGTATTAAAAACCCAAAAGTCCACCCCTCGACACGTAGCACTCAGAGTATGGAAAACCAGAGACCAAGAACAAATGCTGCCTGAAGCAAGACGTGCTGCCGATCTTATATGTAGAACAGGGTAATATGAGAATTACAACAGATTTCT